>JAVRKA010000473.1:0-103874 GCA_034508555.1 Venustoraphidia nigricollis
CCAATCGGCAACTATATCTGTAATGCCTATCGGCACCTATATCTGAAATGCCTATCGGCAACTATTTTTGAAATGCCTATCGGAAACTACATCTGAAATGCCTATCAGCACCAATATTAAAAATGCCTATCGGCAACTATATCTGAAATGCCTATCGACACCTATATTTGAAATACCAATCGGCTTCAATATCTGAAATGCCTATCGGCACCTATTTTTAAAATGCCAATCGGCAACTATATCTGAAATGCCTATCGGCACCTATATCTGAAAAGCCTATCGGCACCAATTTTTGAGATGCCTATCGGAAACTACATCTGAAATGCCTATCAGCACCTATATTTGAAATGCCTATCGGCATCCATATTTGGAATGCCTATCGGCACCTATATTTGAAATGCCTATCGGCTTCTATATCTGAAATGCCTATCAGCACCCATTTTTAAAATGCCAATCGGCAACTATATCTGAAATGCCTATCGGCACCTATATCTGAAATGCCTATCGGCACCTATTTTTGAAATGCCTATCGGAAACTACATCTGAAATGCCTATCAGCACCTATATTTGAAATGCCTATCGGCAACCATATCTGGAATGCCTATCGGCACTTATATTTGAAATGCCTTTCGGCTTCTATATCTGAAATGCCTATCGGCACCTATTTTTAAAATGCCAATCGGCAACTATATCTGAAATGCCTATCGGCACCTATTTTTAAAATGGCTATCGGCAACTATATCTGAAATGCCTATCGGCACCTTTATCTGAAATGCCTATCGGCACCTATTTTTGAAATGCCTATCGGAAACTACATCTGAAATGCCTATCAGCACCTATATTTGAAATGCCTATCGGCAACCATATTTGGAATGCCTATCGGCACCTATATTTGAAATGCCTATCGGCTTCTATATCTGAAATGCCTATCGGCACCTATATCTGAAATGCCTATCGGCACCTATTTTTGAAATGCCTATCGAAAACTACATCTGAAATACCTATCAGCACCTATATTTGAAATGCCTATCGGCAACCACATCAGAAATGCCTATCGGCACCTATATCTGAAATGCCTTTCGGCATTTATATCTGAAATGCCTATCGACACCTATATTTGAAATGCCTATCGGCACCTATATTTTAAATGCCTATCGGCAACTATATCTGATATGCCTATCGGCACCTATATCTGAAATGCCTATCGGCAACTATTTTTGAAATGCCTATCGGAAACTACATCTAAAATGCCTATCGGCACCTGTTTTTAAAATGCCAATCGGCAACTATATCTGAAATGCCTATCGGCACCCTGATCTGAAATGCCTATCGGCACCTATTTTTGAAATGCCTATCGGCAACCATATCTGAAATGCCTATCGACTCCTATATTTGAAATACCTATCGGCTTCTATATCTGAAATGCCTATCGGCACCTATTTTTAAAATGCCAATCGGCAACTATATCTGAAATGCCTATCGGCACCTATATCTGAAGTGCCAATCGGCACCAATTTTTGAAATGCCTATCAGAAACTACATCTGAAATGCCTATAAGCACCTATATTTGAAATGCCTATCGGCAACCATATCTGAAATGCCTATCGACACCTATATTTAAAATGCCTATCGGCAGCCATATCTGGAATACCTATCGGCACCTATATTTGAAATGCCTATCGGCTTCTATATCTGAAATGCCTATCGGCACCTTTTTTTAAAATGCCAATCGGCAACTATATCTGAAATGCCTATCGGCACCTATATCTGAAATGCCTATCGGCACCTATTTTGGAAATGTCTTTCGGAAACTGCATCTGAAATGCCTATCAGCACTTATATTTGAAATGCCTATCGGCAACCATATCTGAAATGCCTATCGACACCTATATTTGAAGTACCTATCGGCTTCTATATCTGAAATGCTTATCAACACCTATTTTTAAAATGCCAATCGGCAACTATATCTGAAATGCCTATCTTCACCTATATCTGAAATGCCTATCGGCACCAATTTTTGAAATGCCTATCGGAAACTACATCTGAAATGCCTATCAGCACCTATATTTGAAATGCCTATCGGCAACCATATCTGGAATGCTTATCGGCACCTATATTGGAAATGCCTATCGGCTTCTATATCTGAAATGCCTATCGGCACCTATTTTTAAAATGCCAATTGGCAACTATATCTGAAATGCCCATCGGCACCTATATCTGAAATGCCTATCGGCACCTATTTTTGAAATGCCTATCGGAAACTACATCTGAAATGCCTATCAGCACCTATATTTGAAATGCCTATCGGCAACCATATCTGAAATGCCTATCGACACCTATATTTGATATACCTATCGGCTTCTATATCTGAAATGCCTATCAACACCTATTTTTAAAATGCCTATCGGCAACAATATCTGAAAGGCCTATCGACACCTATATTTGAAATACCTATCGGCACCTATTTTTAAAATGCCAATCGGCAACTATATCTGAAATGCCTATCGGCACCTATATCTGAAATGCCTATCGGCACCAATTTTGAAATGCTTATCGGAAACTACATCTGAAAAGCCTATCAGCACCTATATTTGAAATGCCAATCGGCAAACATATCTGGAATGCCTATCGGCACCTATATTTGAAATGCCTATCGGCTTCTATATCTGAAATGCCTATCGACACCTATTTTTAAAATGCCAATCGGCAACTATATCTGAAATGCCTATCGGCAGCTATATCTGAAATGCCTATCGGCACCTATTTTTGAAATGCCTTTCGGAAACTATATCTGAAATGCCTATCTGCTCCTATATTTGAAATGCCTATCGGCAACCATATCTGAAATGCCTATCGACACCTATATTTGAAATACCTATCGGCGTCTATATCTGAAATGCCTATCGGCACCTGTTTTTAAAATGCCAATCGGCAACTATATCTGAAATGCCTATCGGCACCTATACCTGAAATGCCTATCGGCATCAATTTTTGAAATGCCTATCGGAAACTAAATCTAAAATGTCTATCAACACCTATATTTGAAATGCCTATCGGCAACCATATCTGGAATGCCTATCGGCACCTATATTTTGAAATGCCTATCGGCTTCTATATCTGAAATGCCTATCGGCACCTATTTTTAAAATGCCAATTGGCAACTATATTTGAAATGCGTATCGGCACCTATATCTGAAATGCCTATCAGCACCTATTTTTGAAATGCCTATCGGAAACTACATCTGAAATGCCTATCGGCACCTATATTTGAAATGCCTATCGGCTTCTATATCTGAAATGGCTATCGACACCTATTTTTAAAATGCCAATCGGCAACTATATCTGAAATGCCTATCGGCTTCTATATCTGAAATGCCTATCGGCACCTATTTTAAAATGCCAATTGGCAACTATATCTGAAATGCCTATCGGCACCTATATCTGAAATGCCTATCGGAAACTACATCTAAAATGCCTATCAACACCTATATTTGAAATGCCTATCAGAAACCATATCTGGAATGCCTATCGGCACCTATATTTGAAATGCTTTCGGCTTCTATATCTGAAATACCTATCGGCACCTATTTTTAAAATGCCAATCGGCAACTACATCTGAAATGCCTATCGGCACCTATATCTGAAATGCCTATCGGCACCTATTTTTAAATGCCTATCGGAAACTACATCTGAAATGCCTATCAACACCTATATTTGAAATGCCTATCGGCAACCATATCTGAAATGCCTATCGACACCTATATTTGAAATACCTATCGGCTTCTATATCTGAAATGCCTATCGGCACCTATTTTTAAAATGCCAATCGGTAACTATATCTGAAATGCCTATCGGCACCTTTATTTGAAATTCCTATCGTCACCAATTTTTGAAATGCCTATCGGAAACTACATCTGGAATGCCTATCAGCACCTATATTTGAAATGCCTATCGGCAACCATATCTGGAATGCTTATCGGCACCTTATTTGAAATGCTTATCGGCTTCTATATCTGAAATGCCTATCAGCACCTATTTTTAAAATGCCAATCGGCAACTATATCTGAAATGCCTATCGGCATCTATATCTGAAATGCCTATCGGCACCTATTTTTTAAATGCCTATCGGAAACTACATCTGAAATGCCTATCAGCACCTATATTTAAAATGCCTATCGGCAACCATATCTGGAATGCCTATCGGCACCTATATTTGAAATGCCTATCGGCTTCTATATCTGAAATGCCTATCGGCACCTATTTTTAAAATGCCAATCGGCAACTATATCTGAAATGCCTATCGGCACCTATATGAAATGCCTATCGGCACCTATTTTTGAAATGCCTATCGGAAACTACATCTGAAATGCCTATCGGCAACCATATCTGGAATGCCTATCGGCACCTATATTTGAAATGCCTATCGGCTTCTATATCTGAAATGCCTATCGGCAGCTATTTTTAAAATGCCAATCGGCAACTATATCTGTAATGCCTATCGGCACCTATATCTGAAATGCCTATCGGCACCTATTTTTGAAATGCCTATCGGAAACTACATCTGAAATGCCTATCAGCACCAATATTTGAAATGCCTATCGGCAACCATATCTGAAATGCCTATCGACACCTATATTTGAAATACCTATCGGCTTCTATATCTGAAATGTCTATCGGCACCTATTTTTAAAATGCCAATCGGCAACTATATCTGAAATGCCTATCGGCACCTATATCTGAAATGCCTATCGGCACCAATTTTTGAAATGCCTATCGGAAACTACATCTGAAATGCCTCTCAGCACCTATATTTGAAATGCCTATCGGCAACTATATCTGGAATGCCCATCAGCACCTATATTTGAAATGCCTATCGGCTTCTATATCTGAAATGCCTATCGGCACCTATTTTTAAAATGCCAATCGGCAACTATATCTGAAATGCCTAACGGCACCTATATCTGAAATGCCTATCGGCACCTATTTTTGAAATGCCTATCGGAAACTACATCTGAAATGCCTATCAGCACCTATATTTGAAATGCCTATCGGCAACCATATCTGGAATGCCTATCGGCACCTATATTTGAAATGCCTTTCGGCTTCTATATCTGAAATGCCTATCGGCACCTATTTTTAAAATGCCAATCGGCAACTATATCTGATGTGCCTATCGGCACCTATATCTGAAATGCCTATCGGCAACTATTTTTGAGATGCCTATCGAAAACTACATCTGAAATGCCTAATAGCACCTATATTTGAATTGCCTATCGGCAACCACATCAGAAATGATTATCGGCACCTATATCTGAAATGCCTTTCGGCATATATATCTGAAATGCCTATCGACACCTATATTTGAAATGCCTATCGGCACATATATTTTAAATGCCTATCGGCAACTATATCTGATATGCCTATCGGCACCTATATCTATAATGCCTATCGGCACCTATTTTTGAAATGCCTTTTGAAAACTACATCTAAAATGCCAATCGGCACCTATTTTTGAAATGCCTTTTGAAAACTACATCTAAAATGCCAATCGGCACCTATTTTTAAAATGCCAATCGGCAACTATATCTGAAATGCCTATCGGCACCTATATCTGAAATGCCTATCGGCACCTATTTTCGAAATGCCTATCGGAAACTACATCTGAAATGCCTATCAGCACCTATATTTGAAATGCCTATCGGCAACCATATCTGAAATGCCTATCGACACCTATATTTGAAATACCTATCGGCTTCTATATCTGAAATGCCTATCGGCACCTATTTTTAAAATGCCAATCGGCAACTATATCTGAAATGCCTATCGGCACATATATCTGAATTGCCTATCGGCACCAATTTTTGAAATGCTTATCGGAAACTACATCTAAAATGCCTATCACCACCTATATTTGAAATGCCAATCGGCAACCATATCTGGAATGCCTATCGGCACCTATATTTGAAATGCCTATCGGCTTCTATATCTGAAATGCCTATCGACACCTATTTTTAAAATGCCAATCGGCAACTATATCTGAAATGCCTATCGGCAGCTATATCTGAAATGCCTATCGGCACCTATTTTTGAAATGCCTTTCGGAAACTACATCTGAAATGCCTATCTGCTCCTATATTTGAAATGCCTATCGGCAACCATGTCTGAAATGCCTATCGACACCTATATTTGAAATACCTATCGGCTTCTATATCTGAAATGCCTATCGGCACCTGTTTTTAAAATGCCAATCGGCAACTATACCTGAAATGCCTATCGGCACCTATTTTTGAAATGCCTATCGGAAACTACATCTGAAATGCCTATCGGCACCTATATTTGAAATGCCTATCGGCTTCTATATTTGAAATGCCTATCGACACCTATTTTTAAAATGCCAATCGGCAACTATATCTGAAATGCCTATCCGCTTCTATATCTGAAATGCCTATCGGCACCTATTTTAAAATGCCAATTGGCAACTATATCTGAAATGCCTATCGGCACCTATATCTGAAATGCCTACCGGCACCTATTTTTGAAATGCCTATCGGAAACTACATCTGAAATGTCTATCAGCACCTATATTTGAAATGTCAATCGGCACCTATTTTTAAAATGCAAATCGGCAACTATATCTGAAATGCCTATCGGCACCTATTTTTAAAATGCAAATCGGCAACTATATCTGAAATGCCTATCGGCACCTATTTTTAAAATGCCTATCGGAACTACATCTAAAATGCCTATCGGCACCTATTTTTAAAATGCCAATCGGCAACTATATCTGACATGCCTATCGGCACCTATATCTGAAATGCCTATCGGCACCTATTTTTGAAATGCTTATCGGAAACTACATCTGAAATGCCTATCAGCACCTATATTTGAAATGCCTATCGGCAACCATATCTGAAATGCCTATCGACACCTATATTTGAAATACCTATCGGCTTCTATATCTGAAATGCCTATCGGCACCTATTTTTAAAATACCAATCGGCAACTATATCTTAAATGCCTATCGGCACCTATATCTAAAATGCCTATCGGAAACATTTTTTGAAATGCCTATCGGAAACTACATCTGAAATGCCTATCAGCACCTATATTTGAAATGCCTATCGGCAACCATATCTGGAATGCCTATCGGCACCTATATTTGACATACCTATCGGCTTCTATATCTAAAATGCCTATCGGCACATATTTTTAAAATGCCAATCGGTAACTATATCTAAAATGCCTATCGGCACATATATCTGAAGTGCCTATCGGCACCAATTTTTGAAATGCCTATCGGAAATTACATCTGGAATGCCTATTAGCACCTATATTTGAAATGCCTATCGGCAACCATATCTGGAATGCCTATCGGCACCTATATTTGAAATGCCTATCGGCTTCTATATCTGAAATGCCTATCGATACCTATTTTTAAAATGCCAATCGGCAACTATATCTGAAATGCCTATCGGCACCTATATCTGAGATGCCTATCGGCACCTATTTTTAAAATGCCTATCGGAAACTACATCTGAAATGCCTATCAGCACCTATATTTGAAATGCCTATCGGCTTCTATATCTGAAATGCCTATCGGCACCTATTTTTAAAATGCTAATCGGCAACTATATCTGAAATGCCTATCGGCACCTATATCTGAAAAGCCTATCGGCACCTATATCTGAAATGCCTATCGGCACCAATTTTTGAAATGCCTATCGGAAACTACATCTGAAATGCCTATCAGCACCTATATTTGAAATGCCTATCGGCAACTATATCTGAAATGCTTATCGGCACCTATTTTTGAAATGCCTATCGGCTTCTATATCTGAAATGCCTATCGGCACCTATTTTTAAAATGCCAATCGGCAACTATATCTGAAATGCCTATCGGCACCTATATCTGAAATGCCTATCGTAACCTATTTTTGAAATGCCTATCGGAAACTACATCTGAAATGCCTATCAGCACCTATATTTGAAATGCCTATCGGCAACCATATCTGGAATGCCTATCGGCACCTATATTTGAAATGCCTATCGGCTTCTATATCTGAAATGCCTATCGGCACCTATTTTTAAAATGCCAATCGGCAACTATAACTGAAATGCCTATCGGCACCTATATCTGAAATGCCTATCGGCACCTATTTTGGAAATGTCTTTCGGAAACTGCATCTGAAATGCCTATCAGCACTTATATTTGAAATGCCTATCGGCAACCATATCTGAAATGCCTATCGACACCTATATTTGAAGTACCTATCGGCTTCTATATCTGAAATGCTTATCAACACCTATTTTTAAAATGCCAATCGGCAACTATATCTGAAATGCCTATCTTCACCTATATCTGAAATGCCTATCGGCACCAATTTTTGAAATGCCTATCGGAAACTACATCTGAAATGCCTATCAGCACCTATATTTGAAATGCCTATCGGCAACCATATCTGGAATGCTTATCGGCACCTATATTTGAAATGCCTATCGGCTTCTATATCTGAAATGCCTATCGGCACCTATTTTTAAAATGCCAATTGGCAACTATATCTGAAATGCCCATCGGCACCTATATCTGAAATGCCTATCGGCACCTATTTTTGAAATGCTTATCGGAAACTACATCTGAAATGCCTATCAGCACCTATATTTGAAATGCCTATCGGCAACCATATCTGAAATGCCTATCGACACCTATATTTGAAATACCTATCGGCTTCTATATCTGAAATGCCTATCAACACCTATTTTTAAAATGCCTATCGGCAACAATATCTGAAAGGCCTATCGACACCTATATTTGAAATACCTATCGGCTTCTATATCTGAAATGCCTATCGGCACCTATTTTTAAAATGCCAATCGGCAACTATATCTGAAATGCCTATCGGCACCTATATCTGAAATGCCTATCGGCACCAATTTTGAAATGCTTATCGGAAACTACATCTGAAATGCCTATCAGCACCTATATTTGAAATGCCAATCGGCAAACATATCTGGAATGCCTATCGGCACCTATATTTGAAATGCCTATCGGCTTCTATATCTGAAATGCCTATCGACACCTATTTTTAAAATGCCAATCGGCAACTATATCTGAAATGCCTATCGGCAGCTATATCTGAAATGCCTATCGGCACCTATTTTTGAAATGCCTTTCGGAAACTACATCTGAAATGCCTATCTGCTCCTATATTTGAAATGCCTATCGGCAACCATATCTGAAATGCCTATCGACACCTATATTTGAAATACCTATCGGCGTCTATATCTGAAATGCCTATCGGCACCTGTTTTTAAAATGCCAATCGGCAACTATATCTGAAATGCCTATCGGCACCTATACCTGAAATGCCTATCGGCATCAATTTTTGAAATGCCTATCGGAAACTAAATCTAAAATGTCTATCAACACCTATATTTGAAATGCCTATCGGCAACCATATCTGGAATGCCTATCGGCACCTATATTTGAAATGCCTATCGGCTTCTATATCTGAAATGCCTATCGGCACCTATTTTTAAAATGCCAATTGGCAACTATATCTGAAATGCGTATCGGCACCTATATCTGAAATGCCTATCAGCACCTATTTTTGAAATGCCTATCGGAAACTACATCTGAAATGCCTATCGGCACCTATATTTGAAATGCCTATCGGCTTCTATATCTGAAATGGATATCGACACCTATTTTTAAAATGCCAATCGGCAACTATATCTGAAATGCCTATCGGCTTCTATATCTGAAATGCCTATCGGCACCTATTTTAAAATGCCAATTGGCAACTATATCTGAAATGCCTATCGGCACCTATATCTGAAATGCCTATCGGAAACTACATCTAAAATGCCTATCAACACCTATATTTGAAATGCCTATCAGAAACCATATCTGGAATGCCTATCGGCACCTATATTTGAAATGCTTTCGGCTTCTATATCTGAAATACCTATCGGCACCTATTTTTAAAATGCCAATCGGCAACTACATCTGAAATGCCTATCGGCACCTATATCTGAAATGCCTATCGGCACCTATTTTTAAATGCCTATCGGAAACTACATCTGAAATGCCTATCAACACCTATATTTGAAATGCCTATCGGCAACCATATCTGAAATGCCTATCGACACCTATATTTGAAATACCTATCGGCTTCTATATCTGAAATGCCTATCGGCACCTATTTTTAAAATGCCAATCGGTAACTATATCTGAAATGCCTATCGGCACCTTTATTTGAAATTCCTATCGTCACCAATTTTTGAAATGCCTATCGGAAACTACATCTGGAATGCCTATCAGCACCTATATTTGAAATGCCTATCGGCAACCATATCTGGAATGCTTATCGGCACCTTATTTGAAATGCTTATCGGCTTCTATATCTGAAATGCCTATCAGCACCTATTTTTAAAATGCCAATCGGCAACTATATCTGAAATGCCTATCGGCATCTATATCTGAAATGCCTATCGGCACCTATTTTTTAAATGCCTATCGGAAACTACATCTGAAATGCCTATCAGCACCTATATTTAAAATGCCTATCGGCAACCATATCTGGAATGCCTATCGGCACCTATATTTGAAATGCCTATCGGCTTCTATATCTGAAATGCCTATCGGCACCTATTTTTAAAATGCCAATCGGCAACTATATCTGAAATGCCTATCGGCACCTATATGAAATGCCTATCGGCACCTATTTTTGAAATGCCTATCGGAAACTACATCTGAAATGCCTATCAACAACTATATTTGAAATGCCTATCGGCAACCATATCTGGAATGCCTATCGGCACCTATATTTGAAATGCCTATCGGCTTCTATATCTGAAATGCCTATCGGCAGCTATTTTTAAAATGCCAATCGGCAACTATATCTGTAATGCCTATCGGCACCTATATCTGAAATGCCTATCGGCACCTATTTTTGAAATGCCTATCGGAAACTACATCTGAAATGCCTATCAGCACCAATATTTGAAATGCCTATCGGCAACCATATCTGAAATGCCTATCGACACCTATATTTGAAATACCTATCGGCTTCTATATCTGAAATGTCTATCGGCACCTATTTTTAAAATGCCAATCGGCAACTATATCTGAAATGCCTATCGGCACCTATATCTGAAATGCCTATCGGCACCAATTTTTGAAATGCCTATCGGAAACTACATCTGAAATGCCTATCAGCACCTATATTTGAAATGCCTATCGGCAACTATATCTGGAATGCCCATCAGCACCTATATTTGAAATGCCTATCGGCTTCTATATCTGAAATGCCTATCGGCACCTATTTTTAAAATGCCAATCGGCAACTATATCTGAAATGCCTAACGGCACCTATATCTGAAATGCCTATCGGCACCTATTTTTGAAATGCCTATCGGAAACTACATCTGAAATGCCTATCAGCACCTATATTTGAAATGCCTATCGGCAACCATATCTGGAATGCCTATCGGCACCTATATTTGAAATGCCTTTCGGCTTCTATATCTGAAATGCCTATCGGCACCTATTTTTAAAATGCCAATCGGCAACTATATCTGATGTGCCTATCGGCACCTATATCTGAAATGCCTATCGGCAACTATTTTTGAGATGCCTATCGAAAACTACATCTGAAATGCCTAATAGCACCTATATTTGAATTGCCTATCGGCAACCACATCAGAAATGATTATCGGCACCTATATCTGAAATGCCTTTCGGCATATATATCTGAAATGCCTATCGACACCTATATTTGAAATGCCTATCGGCACATATATTTTAAATGCCTATCGGCAACTATATCTGATGTGCCTATCGGCACCTATATCTATAATGCCTATCGGCACCTATTTTTGAAATGCCTTTTGAAAACTACATCTAAAATGCCAATCGGCACCTATTTTTGAAATGCCTTTTGAAAACTACATCTAAAATGCCAATCGGCACCTATTTTTAAAATGCCAATCGGCAACTATATCTGAAATGCCTATCGGCACCTATATCTGAAATGCCTATCGGCACCTATTTTTGAAATGCCTATCGGAAACTACATCTGAAATGCCTATCAGCACCTATATTTGAAATGCCTATCGGCAACCATATCTGAAATGCCTATCGACACCTATATTTGAAATAACTATCGGCTTCTATATCTGAAATGCCTATCGGCACCTATTTTTAAAATGCCAATCGGCAACTATATCTGAAATGCCTATCGGCACATATATCTGAAATGCCTATCGGCACCAATTTTTGAAATGCTTATCGGAAACTACATCTAAAATGCCTATCAGCACCTATATTTGAAATGCCAATCGGCAACCATATCTGGAATGCCTATCGGCACCTATATTTGAAATGCCTATCGGCTTCTATATCTGAAATGCCTATCGACACCTATTTTTAAAATGCCAATCGGCAACTATATCTGAAATGCCTATCGGCAGCTATATCTGAAATGCCTATCGGCACCTATTTTTGAAATGCCTTTCGGAAACTACATCTGAAATGCCTATCTGCTCCTATATTTGAAATGCCTATCGGCAACCATGTCTGAAATGCCTATGGACACCTATATTTGAAATACCTATCGGCTTCTATATCTGAAATGCCTATCGGCACCTGTTTTTAAAATGCCAATCGGCAACTATACCTGAAATGCCTATCGGCACCTATTTTTGAAATGCCTATCGGAAACTACATCTGAAATGCCTATCGGCACCTATATTTGAAATGCCTATCGGCTTCTATATTTGAAATGCCTATCGACACCTATTTTTAAAATGCCAATCGGCAACTATATCTGAAATGCCTATCCGCTTCTATATCTGAAATGCCTATCGGCACCTATTTTAAAATGCCAATTGGCAACTATATCTGAAATGCCTATCGGCACCTATATCTGAAATGCCTACCGGCACCTATTTTTGAAATGCCTATCGGAAACTACATCTGAAATGTCTATCAGCACCTATATTTGAAATGTCAATCGGCACCTATTTTTAAAATGCAAATCGGCAACTATATCTGAAATGCCTATCGGCACCTATTTTTAAAATGCAAATCGGCAACTATATCTGAAATGCCTATCGGCACCTATTTTTAAAATGCCTATCGGAACTACATCTAAAATGCCTATCGGCACCTATTTTTAAAATGCCAATCGGCAACTATATCTGACATGCCTATCGGCACCTATATCTGAAATGCCTATCGGCACCTATTTTTGAAATGCTTATCGGAAACTACATCTGAAATGCCTATCAGCACCTATATTTGAAATGCCTATCGGCAACCATATCTGAAATGCCTATCGACACCTATATTTGAAATACCTATCGGCTTCTATATCTGAAATGCCTATCGGCACCTATTTTTAAAATACCAATCGGCAACTATATCTTAAATGCCTATCGGCACCTATATCTAAAATGCCTATCGGAAACAATTTTTGAAATGCCTATCGGAAACTACATCTGAAATGCCTATCAGCACCTATATTTGAAATGCCTATCGGCAACCATATCTGGAATGCCTATCGGCACCTATATTTGACATACCTATCGGCTTCTATATCTAAAATGCCTATCGGCACATATTTTTAAAATGCCAATCGGTAACTATATCTAAAATGCCTATCGGCACATATATCTGAAGTGCCTATCGGCACCAATTTTTGAAATGCCTATCGGAAATTACATCTGGAATGCCTATTAGCACCTATATTTGAAATGCCTATCGGCAACCATATCTGGAATGCCTATCGGCACCTATATTTGAAATGCCTATCGGCTTCTATATCTGAAATGCCTATCGATACCTATTTTTAAAATGCCAATCGGCAACTATATTTGAAATGCCTATCGGCACCTATATCTGAGATGCCTATCGGCACCTATTTTTAAAATGCCTATCGGAAACTACATCTGAAATGCCTATCAGCACCTATATTTGAAATGCCTATCGGCTTCTATATCTGAAATGCCTATCGGCACCTATTTTTAAAATGCTAATCGGCAACTATATCTGAAATGCCTATCGGCACCTATATCTGAAAAGCCTATCGGCACCTATATCTGAAATGCCTATCGGCACCAATTTTTGAAATGCCTATCGGAAACTACATCTGAAATGCCTATCAGCACCTATATTTGAAATGCCTATCGGCAACTATATCTGAAATGCTTATCGGCACCTATATTTGAAATGCCTATCGGCTTCTATATCTGAAATGCCTATCGGCACCTATTTTTAAAATGCCAATCGGCAACTATATCTGAAATGCCTATCGGCACCTATATCTGAAATGCCTATCGGCACCTATTTTTGAAATGCCTATCGGAAACTACATCTGAAATGCCTATCAGCACCTATATTTGAAATGCCTATCGGCAACCATATCTGGAATGCCTATCGGCACCTATATTTGAAATGCCTATCGGCTTCTATATCTGAAATGCCTATCGGCACCTATTTTTAAAATGCCAATCGGCAACTATAACTGAAATGCCTATCGGCACCTATATCTGAAATGCCTATCGGCACCTATTTTTGAAATGCCTATCGGAAACTACATCTGAAATGCCTATCAGCACCTATATTAAAAATGCCTATCGGCAACCATATTTGGAATGCCTATCGGCACCTATATTTGAAATGCCTATCGGCTTCTATATCTGAAATGCCTATAAACACCTATTTTTAAAATGCCAATCGGCAACTATATCTGAAGTGCCTATCGGCACCTATATCTAAAATGCCTATCGGCACCTATTTTTGAAATGCCTATCCAAAACTACATCTGAAATGCCTATCAGCACCTATATTTGAAATGCCTATCGGCAACCACATCAGAAATGCCTATCGGCACCTATATCTGAAATGCCTTTCGGCATTTATATCTGAAATGCCTATCGACACCTATATTTGAAATGCCTATCGGCACCTATATTTTAAATGCCTATCGGCAACTATATCTGATATGCCTCTCGGCAACTATATCTAAAATGCCTATCGGCATCTATTTTTTAAATGCCTATCGGAAACTACATCTAAAATGCCATCGGCACCTATTTTTAAAATGCCAATCGGCAACTATATATGAAATGCCTATCAGCGCCTATATCTGTAATGCCTATCGGCACATATTTTTGAAATGCCTATTGGAAACTACATCTGAAATGCCTATCAGCACCTATTTTTGAAATGCCTATCGGCAACCATATCTGAAATGCCTATCGACACCTATATTTGAAATACCTATCGGCTTCTATATCTGATATGCCTATCGGCACATATTTTTAAAATGCCAATGGGCAACTATATCTGAAATGCCTATCGGCACCTATATCTGAAATGCCTATCGGCACCTATTTTTGAAATGCCTATCGGAAACTACATCTGAAATGCCTATCAGCACTTATATTTGAAATGGCTATCGGCAACCATATCTGGAATGCCTATCGGCACCTATATTTGAAATGCCTATCGGCTTCTATATCTGAAATGCCTATCGGCACCTATTTTTAAAATGCCAATCGGCAACTATATCTGAATTGCCTATCGGCACCTATATCTGAAATGCCTATCGGCACCTATTTTTGAAATGTTTTTCGGAAACTACATCTGATATGCCTATCTGCTCCTATATTTGAAATGCCTATCGGCAACCATATCTGAAATACCTATCGACCCCTATATTTGAAATACCTATCGGCTTCTATATCTAAAATGCCTATCGGCATCTATTTTTAAAATGCCAATCGGCAACTATATCTGAAATGCCTATCGGCACCTATTTTTGAAATGCCTATCGGAAAATACATCAGAAATACCTATCAGCACCTATATTTGAAATCCTTATCGGCAACCATATCTGGAATGCCTATTGGCACCTATATTTGAAATGCCTATCGGCTTCTATATCTGAAATGCCTATCGGCACCTATTTTTAAAATGCCAATCGGCAACTATATCTAAAATGCCAATCGGCACCTATATCTGAAATGCCTATCGGCACCTATTTTTGAAATGCCTATCGGAAACTACATCTGAAATGCCTATCAGCACCTATATTTGAAATGCCTATCGTCAACCATATCTGAAATGCCTATCGACACCTATATTTGAAATACCTGTCGGCTTCTATATCTGAAATGCCTATCGGCACCTATTTTTAAAATGCCAATCGGTAACTATATCTGAAATGCCTATCGGCACCTATATCTGAAATGCCTATCGGCACCAATTTTTGAAATGCCTATCGAAAAATACGTCTGGAATGCCTATCAGCACCTATATTTGAAATGCCTATCTGCAACCATATCTGGAATGCCTATCGGCACCTATATTTGAAATGCCTATCGGCTTCTCTATCTGAAATGCCTATCGACACCTATTTTTAAAATGCCAATCGGCAACTATATCTGAAATGCCTATCGGCACCTATATCTGAAATGCTTATCGGCACCTATTTTTGAAATGGCTATCGGAAACTACATCTGAAATGCCTATCAGCACCTATATTTGAAATGGCTATCGGCAACCATATCTGAAATGCCTATCGACACCTATATTTGAAATACCTATCGGCTTCTATATCTGAAATGCCTATAAACACCTATTTTTAAAATGCCAAACGGCAACTATATCTGAAATGCCTATCGGCACCTATATTTGAAATGCCTATCGGCACCAATTTTTGAAATGCCTATCGGAAACTACATCTGAAATGCCTATCAGCACCTATATTTGAAATGCCTATCAGCAACCATATCTGGAATGCTTATCGGCACCTATATTTGAAATGCCTATCGGCTTCTATATCTGAACTGCCTATCGGCACCTATTTTTAAAATGCCAATCGACAACTATATCTGAAATGCCTATCGGCACCTATATCTGAAATGCCAATCGGCACCTATTTTTGAAATGCCTATCGGAAACTACATCTGAAATGCCTATCAGCACCTATATTTGAAATGCCTATCGGCAACCATATCTGGAATGCCTATCGGCACCTATATTTGAAATGCCTATCGGCTTCTATATTTGAAATGCCTATCGGCACCTATTTTTAAAATGGCTATCGGCAACTATATCTGAAATGCCTATCGGCACCTATATCTGAAATGCCTATCGGCACCTATTTTTTAAATGCCTATCGGAAACTACATCTGAAATGCCTATCAGCACCTATATTTGAAATGCCTATCGGCAACCATATCTGGAATGCCTATCGGCACCTATATTTGAAATGCTTATCGGCTTCTATATCTGAAATGCCTATCGGCACCTATTTTTAAAATGCCTATCGGAAACTACATCTGAAATGCCTATCAGCACCTATATTTGATATGCCTATCGGCAACCATATCTGGAATGCCTATCGGCACCTATATTTGAAATGCCTATCGGCTTCTATATCTGAAATGCCTATCGGCACCTATTTTTAAAATGGCTATCGGCAACTATAACTGAAATGCCTATCGGCACCTATATCTGAAATGCCTATCGGCACCTATTTTTAAAATGCCTATCGGAAACTACATCTGAAATGCCAATCAGCACCTATATTTGAAATTCCTATCGGCAACCATATCTAGAATGCCTGTCGGACCTATTTTTAAAATGCCAATCGGCCACTATATCTAAAATGCCTTTTGGCACCTATATCTGAAATGCTTTCGGCATTTATATCTGAAATGCCTATCGGCACCTCTTTTTGAAATGCCTATCGGCACCTATATTTTAAATGCCTATCGAAAACTACATCTGAAATGCCTATCAGCACCTACATTTGAAATGCCTATCGGCAACCACATCAGAAATGCCTATCGGCACCTATATCTGAAATGAATTTCGGCATTTATATCTGAAATGCCTATCGACACCTATATTTGAAATGCCTATCGGCACCTATATTTTAAATGCCTATCGGCACCTATATCTGAAATGCCTATCGGCACCTATTTTTGAAATGCCTATCGGAAACCACATCTAAAATGCCTATCAGCACCTATGTTTGAAATGCCTATCGGCAACAATATCTGAAATGCCTATCGACACCTATATTTGAAATACCTATCGGCTTCTATATCTGAAATGCCTATTGACACCTATATTTGAAATGCCTATCGGCACCTATATTTTAAATGCCTATCGGCACCTATATCTGAAATGCCTATCGGCACCTATTTTTGAAATGCCTATCGGAAACTACATCTAAAATGCCTATCAGCACCTATATTTGAAATGCCTATCGGCAACAATATCTGAAATGCCTATCGACACCTATATTTGAAATACCTATCGGCTTCTATATCTGAAATGCCTATCGGCACCTATTTTTAAAATGCCAATCGGCAACTATATCTGAAATGCCTATCGGAACCTATATCTGAAATGCCAATCGGCACCAATTTTTGAAATGCTTATCGGAAACTACATCTGAATTGCCTATCAGCACCTATATTTGAAATGCCAATCGGCAACCATATCTGCAATGCCTATCGGCACCTATATTTGAAATGCCTATCGGCTTCTATATCTGAAATGCCTATCGACACCTATTTTTAAAATGCCAATCGGCAACTATATCTGAAATGCCTATCGGCAGCTATATCTGAAATGCCTATCGGCAACTATTTTTGAAATGCCTTTCGGAAACTACATCTGAAATGCCTATCTGCTCCTATATTTGAAATGCCTATCGGCAACCATATCTGAAATGCCTATCGACACCTATATTTGAAATACCTATCGGCTTCTATATCTGAAATGCCTATCGGCACCTGTTTTTAAAATGCCAATCGGCAACTATATCTGAAATGCCTATCAGTAGAGTAGTATAGGTATGTCCTGGACCAACCGATTTGATGACGTTTCAGGTCGCAGAATCACCCATTTTTACCCCCTCTACTTTTAATAATTTGTGCAATATTTGCATGGTCGTCGACGACGACTCTCTCGACGTTCTTCGTTAATAGCCCCCATACCCCACCGCCCCCTCTTCCTGAAGGTTTCCCATCCGACGACAAGAGTTCGTCGAGACGTTGCAACGGGGTTATTTTTTTACTGATGCGTTTGAATGGTATATTGTAGTTTATTGCAAAAGATATTTTTTAACCCCAGGTAGGTATGCAATCTGCAATACATAAGCTAGGGAGCTGATGTCTTCGATATTTTAATCGCCTACAACGTAGGCAGCCCGCACAGCTTTTTTTTTCATGCCAGAGCGAGTGTGTTTTCGAACTCGGGACTCTTAGGTCGGCGGTCCGATACTCTACCACAGAGCCAATTCAACGTGTTGCCGAAGCGTCGTTAAAACATGTATATATAAAACACGTCGCGTTACACAGAAACACGTCGCTTCAACAGACTGATCATTTAAGGTTGTACATTGTATAATAAATTATTGAATACAAGCAAAAATGTGGTTACAGGCTGTTTTAATACTGCGGTGCCTTGTTATCAAGTACAATATGTGATGCGTTATAATTGGAATTTATTATAATAGGTTATAATAATAAGCATGTATTTAACATTTTATTTATATCAAATTTTCTTATTTATTTTATTTTAAAACATCATATTATTATAAAAATCTTCCTAGTAGCTTTTTTATAGGTTCAGACAGGAATAAATTCTAGAGGTTAGATAAAAGAATATTACTTCTATAATAATTGCCCTCGCAATAAGTTTTATTAATTTGTTAGCTTTGCACCTCTCCAAACTGTTCACTTTTACAATACATCACTCACGTACTATGCTATAAAACTGCAATGAGCTGTTATTTGTCAATAGCTAAACGTTGAGAAATTAAAAATTAATTACTACTCAATAATAAACCTGAAATAACAAATAACTTGCATAATTGTTTTAAACATAAAGTTTGTTTTATTTTATTACAATAAAGGTTAGATTACGTCTACAAAATACATAACATGCAATTAAACGGTACTAAAACATTATATAAATTTAAACTTTCTAGCAAAATCAATAAGATCATTTATTTCTGACTCACTATTTGAGTCACTGCTACTCAAACTTTCCCCATCCTTATCAACTGAACTATAGTATCTTCTTAACGAGTCAGCAGCTACAGTGGCTGAAAAAATGACGTATAACCTTTCATTCCTCTTATACTTGTTATTTTATTTTCATGATGCGACAGCCGGTGTGGTTTATAAAAACTGGAATATTATCTGATAGATTTATTTTTATCCGACTCAAAATATTTATTCCGATATCGTACGCGTCGTTAGTGTTGGAACTTTTAAATCTTTCCATCATGATTATAAGTAAATAAAAATATATTGTCAACATAGTTTTTTTGTTTTTAAATTTTATTTTTCCATCATGATTCTAAGTAAATAAAAAATATATTGTCAACATAGTTTTTTGTTTTGAATTTTAAGTTTTTTTGTTTTTAAATTTTATTTTTCCATCATGATTCTAAGTAAATAAAAAATATATTGTCAACATAGTTTTTTGTTTTGAATTTTATTTAGATTTCAATCTTTCCATCATGATTCTAAGTAAATAAAAATATATTGTCAACATAGTTTTTTTGTTTTATTTTTCCATCATGATTCTAAGTAAATAAAAATATATTGTCAACATAGTTTTTTGTTTTTAAATTTTATTTAGTTATATTATGTAAATAGGAGAGATGGTTGGAAATAAATAATAACATAAAATGTTTGTATTTATATTACATTTTTATTTTAATGTTAACTAATAATTAACAATAGGCGCTCAAACTACGCCGAAAATAAGAATTGCATTTAAAAGACGTATATCTTTCCATCGCATAGATCGAAAATCTGAAAAAAAATAAAACAAACCGTTTTAGTATATTAATACTTACATTCAATTAATAATTCATTTTCATCCGACAAATTCATACATGATAATTTAACATTTTCATATATATATATTATATTCGATAAATTAACTCCAGTAATTATAATAATTACTTGTAACAGGTTGGAACAGGTTGGGTTCGTTACAAAAAATAATTAATGTAGTCAAGCACGTTTTTTTGGAGAAACAAAAAACTAATTTTCACGGTCCTGTGAATGATTTTTAATAGTTAAAATTAACAGTATAACACATCTAGTAATTTGTTCATCGAAATTTATTCACAAAACAAACTATTAAGTCCGTTACAAATCCGAAGGGTTTGTATTATACAATCACACATGAAATTATAAAATACATCAAATTATATCAATACAATCACACATGAAATTATAAAATACATCAAATTATATCAAAATATTGCAAAGTACAAAATATTGCAAAGTATATCAAAAGAATGAAGTTGCTTGTATTACGCATTGTCGACGACTTCCCACACTTGTGGTATTCGACTGTCGTCGGCAGTCATCGTATGCTCAATGACTGAGCTGACACCAGTGGCGGCGTCGATAGACATTATGTCTTGTTAAAACAGTTAAAATTAACAAAAAATAGGTATAATAGTCAAAATTGCCATTCGTAGTTCAATTGAATAATATATCACTTCACACACTCGCTTTTCGACATGTACTACTAGGTCTGCCTCACGTCTTCCAGTCCAACGTTGATTTTTACACAAATAACGAACTCTAATACAAAAAAGAACTCGCTTTTAATTAAAACGAAATTCTTAATCATATTTTGAGTCCGCAACTTGTGCAGTTGCGGGGAATTTTATGTGCGGAGTTGCGGGGAATTTTATGTGCTAGTTGACAATTATGTCAACTAGCACAAGTTGCGGGGAATTGAAAGTTGCTTCTTCATCGTTTATATGCAATTCTTAATTTTGTGTAGTTTTGTGAGATGAGATACAATTCTTATTCGGCGTTAAGCACAGGTGAGATGAGATACAATTCTTATTCGGCGTTAAGCACAGGTGAGAGAGAGAGAGATTGTAGATTATAGACGCTCAGATGAGATACAATTCTTATTCGGCGTGTAATTCGGATACATACAATTCTTAATGATAAGGACGATGTTTGAGCTACCACCAGAAGGTGGTTGAGTTGACAGTCAGTCACGTATTAAAGAAAACTCGTTTATAGCTCTTCGCAGTAATATAGAAGTTTGCAATATAACTGTTCGCAGTAATATAGAAGTTTGCAAGTCAAAGTTTTTAAGGTTGGAAAAAATAAAAAAAGATATATTTTTCCGTAATAAAAGTAAAAGGAATAACGTTAAATTATACAAATTTAGAAAAAATAAAAAAAGATATTTTTGGCTTGGAAGGGCATTTCCTCCCCTCCAGGAATATGCTTATAGCGGCAATCCTCGCTTATACATACAATAAATTGTATAAAATGGAATTTTTTTAAAGAATTGTATAAACAAAGAATAATTTTCACAATGTGCAAATTGTATTAAAAAATTAGGACACGAGGTTGTTACTAAATTATCAAAAAGGAAAAAATACGATGAAAAAAAGTTTATAATGACTTTCCAGAAAGCTGTACTACCATCGGATGTGGGTATTGAAAGGACACTCTTAATACTAAAATAAATTTAAAAACAGATAAATAAAATAAGCAGTTAAAAATAATAATAAAATTCTTACCAGTTTTTATTTAATTATTACGACGGTTCCACCATTTAGAACTATAAGTTAATGAAGTAGCATATACGCTGGTCAGCCTCTTTTATACGGTTTTAAGAGATTAAATCGCATCATATGATAAGTCATAGGCGGGTGTATAAGGATTTTAATACACACATTCAACCACATTTTAATAATCAACCGGATGTTCCAGCATACATTGTGTTATATGAAATTATTTACAGTGTCTCTTGTAGTAACTGAAGAGTAACAAGATATTTTCAACCGACACGTAATCGAGAGATCCGGGGTTTGAATCCCGTAAGCGACATTGTGAATAAATAATTTTTCAAACGTATAGCATTCTAAAAACACATACAGATGTTTCTGTAATGTTGTATTATGTAAAAAAATAAGTGCAGTTTAATTAAATATTTTTATTCAATTAATTTCATTAATAATTTTATATTGTTTGCAATTTCCATATACAAAATGACGTATTATTTTCCATAATAGCATACGGCATAAAATCATACATTTATAGCGACCTTCGGATTTAAAATGAAAATAGCACGACATAGCCTTTATTAATACTTAACATCAAGTGGGTTGTAAAGAAAAAAATATTTATTAGGATTTTTTGCATTGATCGCTATGTGAGGTTTAGAAATGATGTGTAAAATAAGCTATTGGACTTCAAATTATTATTTAGATAATAAGATATTTCAACATAATATATTGTAAATAATAAACTCTCAAAATAAAAATGCGACACTGGTATATTATATTTTGTAAACAAATAAAAAGCCGCACCTAGATATTAAATAGTATGTATGTATTTAGTTAAGCTGTTTTTACACTAATTACATAAAATTAACAATTCAACACAAAACTATAGTTTATCCTAAATTTACTTAGGTTATCCATAGAATTAGCTACAGAACTAATTGTATGAGGGGTGGTAATTACAAATCTATCTGATAATTTGTTATGTCTTTTGTTATTTTAATGTTTTTTTTAAATCTCAACATTTTTTTGTAATGCAAGCCTATATTACATATTTTTTTTTAAATTACCCTATTTAAAATAATAACATCTTTTTTTTAAATTGAATATTAATTCAATCTGTGTTTTTTTGTGTAAAGCATATCCAAGTTAAACTTCAAAGTAAAAAGTTGAGGATCTCGCCTTATTTTTCACCGCGTGACCGCGGAACTAAAAAAAGATATATTAAAAAACTATAGCTTTAGAGAGAAGTTATACATTACAGTTTTACGTATATGTGTAATGCCGCCTTCCTAGTGTGAAGGCACCTTTACAGATTTGTAATGACTATAAATATTGATGCGTAATGAAAACAAGTTGATAAAAAATGAAAAAAACAATATTAACCTTGATTTCATAGACAGTGTTGTTGTTGCAATATATGTCTGCTTACATTAACACGTCATCTCATGAATGCTAATCACGAAAGGTTTTTTTTTTACGTTTATTAAAAACGGACCGTAACCCATTTGCCAACATCAGATTATTGTGCAAGAGGTCAGTGTTCAGTAAACGTTTTTTTTTTGCTGCAAAGTTTTTTGTATTAATACTGAAGTAAGTACCAAATTTATTATATATTAAATTATGCAATTATATCACCATAATATAAACATATAGAACTCTTTAATTTTTTATAGTATTACAAAGTTGAAAAAAAATAATGAAATTATGATGTGAAAAATTCCAATAAATTTCAAATCAATAGATATAATATCCAAGAAACATAAAAGCGATTAATAATTGATAGTTTCAATATTATTTACAGAGAAAATTAATAAAAAAATGAGTGATATTTGCCGTATTATTGAATAAGCAGTATGAATTACAAGAAAACGTGGTAACGTCGCAAACATCAAGTTTACGTTTCTGTGGTAATTCAGTTTGTTTACGTCGTTGTAAATAAATTTTCTTGCTAACAATTTTTCCTTTCCATCGATATTGTCTGCAGGCTGTGTTCACTCAGTATATTTCTATCAGAATTTGTATTTTTAAATCGTTCCCAGGTCACGGCAAGGCGCTTCGAGCGATTTTCATTTTTTGCAACCATGGAAACGTTTATATTTTAAATTGTAATCAATCTAGAGTTCACAAACTGTCATTCAAAAAATTGTTTTATCATTTATAAAATAATATTTGATATAAGAATGGGTCGTTATTGTGACGAACTGTGAAAAATCTCAAAGTACGATTATTTTACATGTCCTAAGCAATCACGAGGTAAGTTACACTTGTGATCTAAAAGCATTTATCATTTTCAATGTATTTCGTAAATTCCAGTAAATTCATACTGTTTAGCTACTATATTATAAGCTCCACGAAGTTTAAATTATAGCAATTTTTTAATTTTACAAATGAGATAAGTCTTAAATGAGTTATTGAGAATATTGAAACAAATATAACTGAGTTATTGGGAATATTGAAACAAATATAACAATCAAATATAGACAATAAATGTGATTATCTTTCAACCCATCGATTATCTAAGTTGTTCGTTCTTTTATTTAGGTTTTAGAAGAAAGTTCGAAAGGAAGCGACACCAAAAGGATAGTCGATTTATCACCAAAGGCTCGCTATTATTACAAAGTCGCCAGAGGCATGCTAAAAACCGCCAGAAAAATCGACTTGAGTAGGTACAGGGGATAATCATAAACGCATAGAACTTCTATGCGTTTATGATTATTTATGATTATCTATGATAGAAGCCTTAATACGACCAGGTACTCAGTGCACAAGCGTTTATTCGGTGTGTAATGAAGTAATTGTGTTATTTAAAATAAACTGACGTTTATTCTGATAGCACAACTTTGCAAGTATTTTTACATAAGGACTTATGTAAGTAAAGTAAATAATATATTAAGAGAATTAGATTTGCTAACGATAATATTAAAAAAACTAGATTTAAAAAATATTCTATTAGAAATAGTGAGTTTTCAAAAAACTCACTATTTCAATCTTCATATTTTTTTTAATTTTTTTATTTGAATTTTGCGGTACCGGTAAAATAGCATCAGCAGCACCACTTGCACTGGTGACCTGGGACAGAACTAAAATGTAAAATTTGACCTTGAACGTCAAGTCTATAAAACTATCTAATCTATGATTGTCTGTAAGGGTTTTTTCTAAAATTGGAACCCTTACAAACTATTAAAATGGTGCGGTGTTGTAACGCTTTCCTGAATAAAAAACAAGAATTATTTTAATCATTAAATAAAATAGAATTAAATTGGAAATTTACAAACGTATGTATTTGTCCCCTAATTTTTTACTTTAATTTTTGGAATGATTTGTGACGATGATCAGTGACAAAAAAATTAAAAGTTTTTTATTTTTTTTAAATTTAAATTCAAGGTACAGTCACAAACAATAGTTATTTTACGATTTTCACTTATATTTGTTGACATTGCGTAAATCGTTGGTTGATCGATCTATACCAATATATAAAGATCTATAATCTCAGGTGTCAGGAGTATTGACTGATCTATACCAATATATAAAGATCTATGATCTTAAGTGTCAGAAGTTAAAAAAGATGGCGAATACGCGCTATGACGACAGTCATAACAGGGGTAAATAGTTATAATTTTGATAATAATTGTAAAGTTGATAAATAAAACTGCTAAAAATAAAAACATTATTTTTCCTTTCATAATAAAAATAAATAATATAATAACAATATTGAGATTTTTATGTTAATATTATTAAAATGATCACTAAATTTTATTCTTTTAGAAAACTTAATATCAAAATGTTATTAACTTTTGTTTCCGATTGTATCGACAAATCATCCTTAAATTGATTTTTTAAAGAACGAAGCTTTTAGATGTCCAGAGAAAAATTAGATTTGTACAAATTATGATTTTTTAGACAAATTAACTTTTACGTGGCTGCTTTTTTTTAAATTTTAACACATAATATCAACTAAGATTTATTTTCTATTTTTTTCATTTTTTCAGAATTTAAAATGTTTAAATGTGGAAATTGTGACAAATTGTTCTCACATTATGAGAGTCTCTTCAGGCATAAAAAAGTGTGCGGAAAACTTTACAGCTATAATCATCTTTGTGAAAAATGCGGCATTTTAATGTCAGATGGGCTTGCAGAACATTCTTGCTTGACATTTTTAAAACGTAAAACTTTGCTCAACTTCAACTCCGAATCCAATAAAAAATGTAAAGTACTTAAACAGGAAGAAACTTGTAACAGTGAAAATATAAAATGTACTTCTCTCACACAAAATGCTGATAATGATAAATTATGTGAGATTTGTAATATATTTGTAAAAAATATGTTCGCACATATGCGTAGCAAAACGCACAAAGCTAATTTTATAGCTTGCGATTCTTTTAACAACGACTCGAATATACGTATTTTGCAAACAGCTTTCAAATCTAGAATTGCTAGCTATCAAATATCTGATTCCAACCATTTTGCGTGTATAGATGATTTTATGACTGAAATAAAACGCAAATTTTCAAATGTAATTATCAGTTATATTAATCAACATAATGCAGTTAAAATAAACGTGGAACTATTTGCTATTTATGAAAAGAATGTTATTGATGAATCTATAAGCGATATAAAGTCATTCAACACAAAGAACCGCATAGTAACAATATCGGATAATATTAAGGATGTTTTTTCAAAGTTCACTTCTGAAGTAAGGACTCAAAGCCAAGAATTTGAGGGTGCAGGTTCGGGTTGGTCGTTGAAAAAAGTGCTTTTCTTAGAGGTTAATATCAATAAATATACACCGCTAAGAGGATCAATGCATATAGATTTACCTAAAGATATTAAAGCTCGGCATGCGGTTTTAAATCTTCAAAATGCAGATGAATTCTGCTTTAAGTGGGCTATATTATCAGCTCTATATCCGGCGAAAGATCATGCTAATAGAATATCTAAATACTTACAGTATTCCGATACACTTAATTTTGCCGACATCGAGTTTCCTGTATCAATAAAAGATATTTCCAAGTTTGAACGGTTAAATACCATAAGCGTTAATGTTTGGGGCATTGAGAGAGAAAATGGAAAGTCTAAAATTGTCGGTCCACTCCATCATACGAAAAAGCGTCTATCAACACATGTTAATTTGCTGTACATTACTGACAGACAACTGGAACATTATCGTTGGATAAAAAACATGTCAGGACTTATATCATCGCAGCTATCTAAGCACACTGAGGTTAAATATATCTGCGATGGATGCTTAGCTTATTTTCAAACCGGTGCTAAATTAGAACGCCATCAACGCGAAGATTGTGGTCACGTGAGCGTCATTCTGCCTAAAGAGGGTGAAAACATGCTTAAATTTAAAAATTATGCTAAGCAACTTAATGTTCCATATGTGATTTACGCCGATTTTGAGGCAATTTTAAAACCAATCAGCACGTGCAATCCCAGCCCAAATAATTCTTATACGATGGATGTAAATTTACACGAAGCGCATAGTTACGGATACTACATTCATTGCTCATTCGACAAGAGTCAGTCGCGATATGTTTCATATCGCGGTAAAAACTGTACAGATACGTTTATGCGCATGATATTTACCGAAGCTGAACATATCTCAAAAGTGTTGAACACCGTTGAACCTATGCGTATATCTAACGAAGAGGAATTATTATTTCAAACGAGTTCACTATGTCACATCTGCAGCGGAAAACTTGATGAAGATAGAGTTAGAGATCACTGCCATCTTACCGGCTAATTCAGAGGCCCCGGCGCATAATGAATGTAATATTAATTATAAACTTCCGAAGTTTATACCCGTTGTGTTGCATAATCTGTCAAACTACGATGGACACTTGATAGTTCCAGCCTTAGGACTTGATAATGGTAAAATTAATGTTATTCCCGAAAATAAGCAAAAATACATTTCATTCTCCAAACGTATTGGTAATGGCATCGAGCTTCGCTTCATCGACTCACTCCGTTTTATGACATCCAGTTTGGAAAAGTTAGCTTCAAATCTACCACCGGAATTAAAACACATTACCAGACGAAATTTTCCAGCAGATGAGCATTTTAATCAGGTTACTGTTAAGGGTGTATATCCGTATGAATACACAGATTCTTGGGAGAGACTTGAAGAATCCGAACTACCACCGATCGAGAAGTTTCACTCTAAGTTGACCGATTCTAACATTACGCCTGAAGAGTATGAGCGGGCTAAGAAAGTCTGGACGTCGTTTGACTGTAAAACGCTTGGCGAGTACAGCGATTTGTACTTGAAAACCGATGTCCTGCTTCTAGCTGACGTTTTTGAGAATTTTCGTCACGTATGTTACGAAGCATTCGGGCTCGATCCGCTCCAATACTATACGGCCCCAGGCCTTAGCTGGGACGCTATGCTGAAATATACCCATATCCAATTGGAATTGTTGACAGATATAGATATGCTACATTTTGTTAAGAAAGGTATACGTGGCGGTATCGCGCAGTGTTCGGGGCATCGGGCTGTTGCCAACAATAAATATCTTGACAATTACGATCCTGAGAAGCTGAGCAATTATATTATTTACTTGGACGCAAATAACCTAGTAAGCTAATACTTATATAATACTTATATAATTAATACTTATATGATATAACACATGTTTTAACACCTATTTTTTTTTCTTTTTTTCATTGAAGTATGGATACGCCATGTCTCTAAATCTTCCAACCGGTGGTTTTCGATGGTTAGATAAAAGTGAGGTTGATGCATTTGATGTCAACGCCGTATCATCTACAAGCGACGAAGGTTATTTTCTCGAGGTGGATCTCAAATATCCTAAACATTTACACGATCTCCATCGTGATTTACCGTTTTGTGTTGAAAATTTAATCCCCCCAGAAGCTACAACAAAAAACTCAAAGCTAATTCCAAACGTTATGGATAAATCGAAATACGTTATACATATTCGAAATCTTCAGCAGGCTTTAAAACATGGTCTAGTGTTGGAGAAAACACATCGCGTGCTTCGATTTAATCAGTCGCCGTGGCTGAAGTCGTATATTGAGCTAAACACAACGATGCGGACGAACGCTTGCAACGATTTTGAAAAGGATTTTTTTAAACTGATGAATAATTCGGTCTTTGGTAGGTTTTTTTAATTCATTCAACTTCATACTATACTATAGTGACATGATTATATTTTCTATTCAATTCTAGGAAAAACTATGGAATCTGTCGACAAAAGACTTGATGTACGCATTGTCTCAAAATGGGAGAACGTTGGTAAAAGGTTAGGTGCTAGAGCGCTCATCGCACGACCAAATTTTCATTCGCTTACCATTTTTAAAGATGAGCTGGTTGCAATACAACTAAATAAATTAAAAGTTAAATATGATAAACCTATTTATATTGGCTTTACTGTCCTCGAGCTATCTAAGGAACTTATGTATGAATTCCATCATGAAAAAATGATTCCTCTGTATGGCGATTGTTTAGAACTATTATACTTTGACACAGACGGACTAATTTATAATATTTATACCGACGATGTATATGCGGATATGAAGGCTCACATCCATTTGTACGACACTTCGGACTATGCATTGGATAATCCTTACAATATGCCAAGGGTTAATAAAAAAGTCTTAGGAAAAATGAAGGAAAAGCTAAGGGGGCGGCGTGCTTGCGAATATAATGGCGTATGTGCAAAAACTTACAGTATTGTTATCGAAGGAGAAACTGAGATCAAGAAAGCTAAAGGTGTTAAAAAATCCACTGTTGCTAATCACCTATCTAGGCAGGACTATCGCGCATGCGTCTTAAATAAAAAGGAGGCATTGCGCGTAATGTATACATTTAAAACTACCAAACACGAAGTACGAACATGCAAATTGAAAAAAGTTGCTCTAAGTGCTAGGGCTGACGATAAACGGTTCCAACTCCCAGGATTGACTAAAACGCTGCCTTGGGGGCATCATCGTATACAGCAGGCTGAATTTCTCGGTGCATTAGATCTATGTTATGATAAGCGTAAATAGGTAATTATTTTTTTCCTATAAATATCGATAGATTTCTAAATTTTGATTCATTCGCTATCTTTTAGTGGAGGAGGGTGGTATATTACTCAACATCATTATAAAAACATTTACCGTTTTTTTAAAGTTAACATATTTTCACTTTTTGAAAAACATATTTTGAGTTTTTTGAATAAATTAAAGTACATCAGCAATATACTAAATATGTTTAAATGTCAAGAATGTTATAAATCCTTTAATAATGAAAGCTACTATAAAACTCACACAATTTCGTGTAGTGGTAGTAATAGTCGATGCCAAAGCTGTAATAAAATTTTTATGTGGTCTGATGCTTTAAAAAATCATAAATGTTCAAAAATGTCGTGTTATAAGCGTGAAATTGACACTGCTGACGATTTACTAAATCATACATGCTTAGATCACCCCTCTAACGTCACAGGGAGTGGACTGAAAAACAGTTTAGATAATAATACATCTTGTCATAATAATAAATTATTTTATTGTAGAAAATGCGACGTTTCTACTGCTATAAGAAACAAGATCTCTCATAAAAAAAGTTTATTGCATAAACAAGGAACAATTATATCGACAATTTGTACCGATGACGATTTGAGGATAAATATTGTAGAACTTGAATCTACATTTAAAAAGCGCATTGCGACCTATCGCGTGTATAATGAAGCTAGAGAATTTACTAGCGTTAATGATTATATGACATCAGTTAAAAGGATAGTGATACAGCTTATTCAGAATAAAATTGACAAACTTGTGGCGATAAAAATTAATTTTGAGCTTTTTGCACAATACATATTGCAAAAGCCTTCTACTGATCAGGAAATTGTTGGCGATATAAAGTCTTTTAACACCAGGTTTGAAGTAATAAATAAGTTTTCAAATCTTTCAGAAATATATAATCGTTACAGCTCGAAGATTGAAGCAAAAAGTCAGGAATTTCAAGAGCGAGATAGCGGATGGGCTTTATCGAAACTGTTATTCCTAGAAATCAATATAAATCAATATAATCCAATTAAAAATATTTAAATTATACTTTAATAATATATTTTTTCAGATTTAACGCTAATAATATTCTTTTTTCAGACTCTAATTACCCTTATTTACTCTTATTGTAGGTTTTTACCACTAGGTTTGAAGTAATAAACGTGTTTTTTAAATGTTTCAGAAAAATATGATTTGTCGTTACAGCTCAAAGATTGAAGCAAAAAAGTTATGAATTTCAAGAGCAAGATAGCGGATAGGCTTTATCGAAACTATTATTGCGGATACTTTTTTATATTTAAAAACGCTTTTTTACAGGATTTTATGTTTATGTCAACTGCAATTTTTTTTAACTATAAACTATTGGAGATTTCATAAAAGAGTCTTTCGTAATTATTAGTATTAAAATTAACTATTTTTTATCCATATTAATCTTTTGAACCCTAAATCCTTTTTTCTCCCTATGCGCGTTGGATCTCTAAGGTGCATAAATCCTATCCCAGCATAGGAATGTGATACTTGCTCGTTAGTCTATGCCGCATAGTTGAACAAATCTCACAAGGATAGGGGTGTATAAGGCCTACGTTATTCGATTATCCGCGAGAGATTTTTCCAACTAGCAAAATCACAACACGCGTCATTATGTAACCTCTTTTTTTACACAATCTAAAAAATATGTTTTTTTATAGGTTCTATAAGTCCGATGACACTTGATCAGCTGTACTGTTTGTGTAGGTTTGTGCACAGGCAGATCTAGACTTTATTTCAACTATGCTGTTTGTGTTCGAATCCCGGCGGGTAGATGTGGTTAATACTTTTCCCTACTATCTTTCGCCGAGAAACGGTAATTCCTGTACCCCGACCATCTTGATTGAGGTTTTCCATGGTTTCCCCTCAATTAATTCCAGATAAATATCGAGATGGTTCCTTATTCGAGGCCATGGCCGATTACCTACCAAAACTCCTAGCTCAAAAATTGCCTATCCTATCCTAATTTCCTGTAATTCCTTCATTCACCCATTATTAATAATATAATAAGATAATGTAAGTTTTTTATTTCATATTTTCATTTTTTGTATGTTTTTATGCATGTTTTAAATATTGTTACACCCCTGTAATATAATCAAACACTTACTGTTTATAGAAAGCGATATGCAACCAAAATAAAGATGATTGTAGTCCCCAAATACAAAATTTAACAATATACTTACTTGGTTGGTTAATATTTTGTTTAACCTATATCTATTATAACCTATATCTATAAAGTATATCTAGATAATAGTGTAATTGTTTTAACCAATAAAATCTATTAAAGATAGTTGAATTTATAAAAAGTGTTTTATATGTGTAGAAAACATTATGTAAATAGGAGAGATGGTTGGAAATGAATAATAACATTTTAAGTATTTTTTAAAATTGTATATATATTAATCATAAGTGTTACATGGTATTCAGTATTCAAATTATAATAAAATCAGCGAAAACATAGCATTCAGTAATGAAATCATATTATAAAAAAAATACAGGTTACTACATATTTCTTCAACCAAGGGCTATGGACTTTCACACCTCCTATTTACGATGTAGTTAATCGTTACGCTTATTATTGTTAGATATTTTTTTTGAGAGAACGGGGTGACGCCGTTCCACTCTTATCTTTTTAAGCAAATTCAGTTTCGATTCAGTAGACTTATTCTTCTCTCTGACAAAAGCTTTTTGTTCGTTTATACATTTTAATTCGAGTTATATGTATTTTTTGAAAAAATTATTTGATCAAATCCCTTTTCCTGAGCTGTTGCACTATCGATTGAATTTCTTCTTTATGTTCCGATTTCACACCCCCGACTTCATACAAGACCTTCAATCGTTCGATTAATATATTCGAGTCTTCAGTGTCTTCGTAATCACTTTGAGAGTCGTTATTGTCATCAGAATAATGTAAGGAAATCGACTCTTCACAGTTCACTTTCGGTTTCTCTTTATAGCAGTTAACTTGTTTTTTTACCGAATTTTCACCATCTCTTTTCTCGCATTTAGAGCGCAGAGGTTGAAATAGCTTGGAAATGATTTGTCTATACTTGAAACTTCCGTCACCGGAGATTTGTTCTGACGATCTATAGTTGCGTCTGTGAGCGCTGGTCAGAAGCAGAAGCGATTTATACAGCATCAAGTCCTTTGTATCATAATTTATAGGTCTTCTATCAAAAAGTAGTTCCGCCAGACCGTCGGTTAGTTCAAACTTACGATTTCCATCAATGATCAATACTTTGTTTATTATGCGTACAGGTCTACAACCTAGCATAAACTTCATATCTTTATCATCGAATCTAACACAAAATCTGTCGACCCTGTGCCCATCATAGTACAGAACACAATCGTCGTTTCTTGATCTATCTCCTACTTTGTTTTGTTTTTCGCTCGACATTTTTCAGTCTGCAGTCAGACTAACACTGATTGAAAAACTCTTGATTCTAGCTATATATATATAGACTGATTAGAAAACTATCTCAAACGGGGTTCAAACAATGTCGAAACAGACGCAACACGGGTACCTAACAGATCGAAATAGATACAGAACAGAGGTCAAAGAGTGTGTTAACTGATACAGAACAAATACCTAATAGATTTGAAACAGGTACAAGATAGGTGTATAAAAATATGAAAAATATATATATGAAAATAGAGACACGAGAACTCTCTCTCTCTCTCTCTCGATAGGAACCTTAATGTTAAAAGTATCTCTGCAGATTGTTGTGAACACTCGTTTTAAAGTATAAATAACAATTTTTATTTCAGTGTGATTTCTAATAATAATGATTTATATAATAATATATAATAACGTAATCAAAGTAATTACTCAATATCATGAATAAACTTACGTCCTAAAAAGCATAAAAATGGTTCTGTCTATCGGTCTGTCTGTCTATCTTCTTGATAAAAAACAAATGGAATGTCTGTCTATCTGTTCGCTTTTATTTATTCCTGTATGAACCTATAAAAGCTACTACTTACGATTTCCATCAATGATCAATACTTTGTTTATTATGCGTACGGGTCTACAACTTTACAGGATGGTTCATCGCAATAGTACTTTAGTTGAGTAGTAATTAAATTAATTTCTCAACGTTTAGCTATTGACAAATAACAGCTCATTGCAGTTTTATAGCATAGTACGTGAGTGATGTATTGTAAAAGTGAACAGTTTGGAGAGGTGCAAAGCTAACAAATTAATAAAACTTATTGCGAGGGCAATTATTATAGAAGTAATATTCTTTTATCTAACCTCTAGAATTTATTCCTGTCTGAACCTATAAAAAAGCTACTAGGAAGATTTTTATAATAAAATAAAATAAATAAGAAAATTTGATATAAATAAAATGTTAAATACATGCTTATTATTATAACCTATTATAATAAATTCCAATTATAACGCATCACATATTGTACTTGATAACAAGGCACCGCAGTATTAAAACAGCCTGTAACCACATTTTTGCTTGTATTCAATAATTTATTATACAATGTACAACCTTAAATGATCAGTCTGTAGAAGCGACGTGTTTCTGTGTAACGCGACGTGTTTTATATATACATGTTTTAACGACGCTTCGGCAACACGTTAAATTGGCTCTGTGGTAGAGTATCGGACCGCCGACCTAAGAGTCCCGAGTTTGAAAACACACTCACTCTGGCATGAAAAAAAAAGCTGTGCGGGCTGCCTACGTTGTAGGCGATTAAAATATCGAAGAAATCAGCTCTCTAGCTTATGTATTGCAGATTGCATACCTACCTGGGGTTAAAAAATATCTTTTGCAATAAACTACAATATACCATTCAAACGCATCAGTAAAAAAATAACCCCGTTGCAACGTCTCGACGAACTCTTGTCGTCGGATGGGAAACCTTCAGGAAGAGGGGGCGGTGGGGTATGGGGGCTATTAACGAAGAACGTCGAGAGAGTCGTCGTCGACGACCATGCAATTATTGCACAAATTATTAAAAGTGGAGGGGGTAAAAATGGGTGATTCTGCGACCTGAAACGTCATCAAATCGGTTGGTCCAGGACATACCTATACTACTCTACTCCTATCGGCACCTATACCTGAAATGCCTATCGGCATCAATTTTTGAAATGCCTATCGGAAACTACATCTAAAATGCCTATCAACACCTACATTTGAAATGCCTATCGGCAACCATATCTGGAATGCCTATCGGCACCTATATTTGAAATGCCTATCGGCTTCTATATCTGAAATGCCTATCGGCACCTATTTTTAAAATGCCAATTGACAACTATATCTGAAATGCCTATCGGCGCCTATATCTGAAACGCCTATCGGCACCTATTTTTAAAATGCCTATCGGAAACTACATCTGAAATGCCTATCGGCACCTATATTTGAAATGCCTATCGGCTTTTCTATATCTGAAATGCCTATCGACACCTATTTTTAAAATGCCAATCGGCAACTATATCTGAAATGCCTATCGGCTTCTATATCTGAAATGCCTATCGGCACCTATTTTAAAATGCCAATTGGCAACTATATCTGAAATGCCTATCGGTACCTATTTTTGAAATGCCTATCGGAAACTACATCTGAAATGTCTATCAGCACCTATATTTGAAATGCCTATCAGCAACCATATCTGGAATGCCTATCGGCACCTATATTTGAAATGCTTTCGGCTTCTATATCTGAAATGCCTATCGGCACCTATTTTTAAAATGCCAATCGGCAACTATATCTGAAATGCCTATCGGCACCTATATCTGAAATGCCTATCGGCACCTATTTTTAAATGCCTATCGGAAACTACATCTGAAATGCCTATCAGCACCTATATTTGAAATGCCTATCGGCAAACATATCTGAAATGCCTATCGACACCTCTATTTGAAATACCTATCGGCTTCTATATCTGAAATGCCTATCGGCACCTATTTTTAAAATGCCAATCGGTAACTATATCTGAAATGCCTATCGGCACCTTTATCTGAAATGCCTATCGTCACCAATTTTTAAAATGCCTATCGGAAACTACATCTGGAATGCCTATCAGCACCTATATTTGAAATGCCTATCGGCAACCATATCTGGAATGCTTATCGGCACCTTATTTGAAATGCCTGTCGGCTTCTATATCTGAAATGCCTATCAGCACCTATTTTTAAAATGCCAATCGGCAACTATATCTGAAATGCCTAACGGCATCTATATCTGAAATGCCTATCGGCACCTATTTTTGAAATGCCTATCGGAAACTACATCTGAAATGCCTATCAGCACCTATATTTGAAATGCCTATCGGCAACCATATCTGGAATGCCTATCGGCACCTATATTTGAGATGCCTATCGGCTTCTATATCTGAAATGCCTATCGGCACCTATTTTTAAAATGCCAATCGGCAACTATATTTGTAATGCCTATCGGCATCTATATCTGAAATGCCTATCGGCACCTATTTTTGAAATGCCTATCGGAAACTACATCTGAAATGCCTATCAGCACCAATATTTGAAATGCCTATTGGCAACCATATCTGATATGCCTATCGACACCTATATTTGAAATACCTATCGGCTTCTATATCTGAAATGCCTATCGGCACCTATTTTTAAAATGCCAATCGGCAACTATATTTGTAATGCCTATCGGCATCTATATCTGAAATGCCTATCGGCACCTATTTTTGAAATGCCTATCGGAAACTACATCTGAAATGCCTATCAGCACCAATATTTGAAATGCCTATTGGCAACCATATCTGATATGCCTATCGACACCTATATTTGAAATACCTATCGGCTTCTATATCTGAAATGCCTATCGGCACCTATTTTTAAAATGCCAATCGGCAACTATATCTGAAATGCCTATCGGCACCTATATCTGAAATGCCTATCGGCACCTATTTTTGAAATGCCTATCGGAAACTACATCTGAAATGCCTATCAGCACCTATATTTGAAATGCCTATCGGCAACTATATCTGGAATGCCTATCGGCACCTTTTATTTGAAATGCCTATCGGCTTGTATATCTGAAATGCCTATCGGCACCTATTTTTAAAATGCCAATCGGCAACTATATCTGAAATGCCTAACGGCACCTATATCTGAAATGCCTATTGGCATCTATTTTTGAAATGCCTATCGGAAACTACATCTGAAATGCCTATCAGCACCTATATTTGAAATGCCTATCGGCAACCATATCTGGAATGCCTATCGGCACCTATATTTGAAATGCCTTTCGGCTTCTATATCTGAAATGCCTATCAGCACCTATTTTTAAAATGCCAATCGGCAACTATATCTGATGTGCCTATCGGCACCTATATCTGAAATGCCTATCGGCACCTATTTTTGAGATGCCTATCGAAAACTACATCTGAAATGCCTATCAGCACCTATATTTGAAATGCCTATCGGCAACCATATCTGAAATGCCTATCGACACCTATATTTGAAATACCTATCGGCTTCTATATCTGAAATGCCTATCGGCACCTATATTTGAAATGCCTTTTCGGCACCAATTTTTGAAATGCCTATCGGAAACTACATCTGAAATGCCTATCAGCACCTATATTTGAAATGCCTATCAGCAACCATATCTGGAATGCTTATCGGCACCTATATTTGAAATGCCTATCGGCTTCTATATCTGAACTGCCTATCGGCACCTATTTTTAAAATGCCAATCGGCAACTATATCTGAAATGCCTATCGGCACCTATATCTGAAATGCCTATCGGCACCTATTTTGGAAATGCCTATCGGAAACTACATCTGAAATGCCTGTCAGCACCTATATTTGAAATGCCTATCGGCAACCATATCTGGAATGCCTATCGGCACCTATATTTGAAATGCCTATCGGCTTCTATATCTGAAATGCCTATCGGCACCTATTTTTAAAATGGCTATCGGCAACTATATCTGAAATGCCTATCGGCACCTATATCTGAAATGCCTATCGGCACCTATTTTTGAAATGCCTATCGGAAACTACATCTGAAATGCCTATCAGCACCTATATTTGAAATGCCTATCGGCAACCATATCTGGAATGCCTATCGGCACCTATATTTGAAATGCCTATCGGCTTCTATATCTGAAATGCCTATCGGCACCTATATTTGAAATGCCTTTTCGGCACCAATTTTTGAAATGCCTATCGGAAACTACATCTGAAATGCCTATCAGCACCTATATTTGAAATGCCTATCAGCAACCATATCTGGAATGCTTATCGGCACCTATATTTGAAATGCCTATCGGCTTCTATATCTGAACTGCCTATCGGCACCTATTTTTAAAATGCCAATCGGCAACTATATCTGAAATGCCTATCGGCACCTATATCTGAAATGCCTATCGGCACCTATTTTTGAAATGCCTATCGGAAACTACATCTGAAATGCCTGTCAGCACCTATATTTGAAATGCCTATCGGCAACCATATCTGGAATGCCTATCGGCACCTATATTTGAAATGCCTATCGGCTTCTATATCTGAAATGCCTATCGGCACCTATTTTTAAAATGGCTATCGGCAACTATAACTGAAATGCCTATCGGCACCTATATCTGAAATGCCTATCGGCACCTATTTTTAAAATGCCTATCGGAAACTACATCTGAAATGCCAATCAGCACCTATATTTGAAATTCCGATCGGCAACCATATCTAGAATGCCTGTCGGCACCTATTTTTAAAATGCCAAACGGCCACTATATCTAAAATGCCTATTGGCACCTATATCTGAAATGCTTTCGGCATTTATATCTGAAATGCCTATCGGCACCTCTATTTGAAATGCCTATCGGCACCTATATTTTAAATGCCTATCGGAAACTACAACTGAAATGCCTATCAGCACCTATATTTGAAATGCCTATCGGCAACTATATTTGGAATGCCTATCGGCACCTATATTTGAAATGCCTATCGGCTTCTATATCTGAAATGTCTAGCGGCACCTATTTTTAAAATGCCAATCGGCAACTATATCTGAAGTGCCTATCAGCACCTATATCTGAAATGCCTATCGGCACCTATTTTTGAAAGGCCTATCAAAAACTACATCTGAAATGCCTATCAGCACCTATATTTGAAATGCCTATCGGCAACCACATCAGAAATGCCCATCATCACCTATATCTGAAATGAATTTCGGCATTTATATCTGAAATGCCTATCGACACCTATATTTGAAATGCCTATCGGCACCTATATTTTAAATGCCTATCGGCACCTATATCTGAAATGCCTATCGGCACCTATTTTTGAAATGCCTATCGGAAACTACATCTAAAATGCCTATCAGCTCCTATATTTGAAATGCCTATCGGCAACAATATCTGAAATGCCTATCGACACCTATATTTGAAATACCTATCGGCTTCTATATCTGAAATGCCTATCGGCACCTATTTTTAAAATGCCAATCGGCAACTATATCTGAAATGCCTATCGGAACCTATATCTGAAATGCCTATCGGCACCAATTTTTGAAATGCTTATCGGAAACTACATCTGAAATGCCTATCAGCACCTATATTTGAAATGCCAATCGGCAACCATATCTGCAATGCCTATCGGCACCTATATTTGAAATGCCTATCGGCTTCTATACCTGAAATGCCTATCGACACCTATTTTTAAAATGCCAATCGGCAACTATATCTGAAATGCCTATCGGCAGCTATATCTGAAATGCCTATCGGCAACTATTTTTGAAATGCCTTTCGGAAACTACATCTGAAATGCCTATCTGCTCCTATATTTGAAATGCCTATCGGCAACCATATCTGAAATGCCTATCGACACCTATATTTGAAATACCTATCGGCTTCTATATCTGAAATGCCTATCGGCACCTGTTTTTAAAATGCTAATCGGCAACTATATCTGAAATGCCTATCGGCACCTATACTTGAAATGCCTATCGGCATCAATTTTTGAAATGCCTATCGGAAACTACATCTAAAACGCCTATCAACACCTATATTTGAAATGCCTATCGGCAACCATATCTGGAATGCCTATCGGCACCTATATCTGAAATGCCTATCGGCACCTATTTTTGAAATGCCTATCGGAAACTACATCTGAAATGCCTCTCGGCACCTATATTTGAAATGCCTATCGGCTTTTCTATATCTGAAATGCCTATCGACACCTATTTTTAAAATGCCAATCGGCAACTATATCTGAAATGCCTATCGGCTTCTATATCTGAAATGCCTATCGGCACCTATTTTAAAATGCCAATTTGCAACTATATCTGAAATGCCTATCGGCACCTATATCTGAAATGCCTATCGGCACCTATTTTTGAAATGCCTATCGGAAACTACATCTGAAATGTCTATCAGCACCTATATTTGAAATGCCTATCAGCAACCATATCTGGAATGCCTACCGGCACCTATATTTGAAATGCTTTCGGCTTCTATATCTGAAATGCCTATCGGCACCTATTTTTAAAATGCCAATCGGCAACTATATCTGAAATGCCTATCGGCACCTATATCTGAAATGCCTATCGGCACCTATTTTTAAATGCCTATCGGAAACTACATCTGAAATGCCTATCAGCACCTATATTTGAAATGCCTATCGGCAACCATATCTGAAATGCCTATCGACACCTATATTTGAAATACCTATCGGCTTCTATATCTGAAATGCCTATCGGCACCTATTTTTAAAATGCCAATCGGTAACTATATCTGAAATGCCTATCGGCACCTTTATCTGAAATGCCTATCGTCACCAATTTTTGAAATGCCTATCGGAAACTACATCTGGAATGCCTATCAGCACCTATATTTGAAATGCCTATCGGCAACCATATCTGGAATGCTTATCGGCACCTTATTTGAAATGCCTATCGGCTTCTATATCTGAAATGCCTATCAGCACCTATTTTTAAAATGCCAATCGGCAACTATATCTGAAATGCCTAACGGCATCTATATCTGAAATGCCTATCGGCACTTATTTTTGAAATGCCTATCGGAAACTACATCTGAAATGCCTATCAGCACCTATCTTTGAAATGCCTATCGGCAACCATATCTGGAATGCCTATCGGCACCTAAATTTGAAATGCCTATCGGCTTCTTTATCTGAAATGCCTATCGGCACCTATTTTTAAAATGCCAATCGGCAACTATATCTGAAATGCCTATCGGCACCTATATCTGAAATGCCTATCGGCACCTATTTTTGAAATGCCTATCGGAAACTACATCTGAAATGCCTATCAGCAACTATATTTGAAATGCCTATCGGCAACCATATCTGGAATGCCTATCGGCACCTATATTTGAGATGCCTATCGGCTTTTATATCTGAAATGCCTATCGGCACCTATTTTTAAAATGCCAATCGGCAACTATATCTGTAATGCCTATCGGCACCTATATCTGAAATGCCTATCGGCACCTATTTTTGAAATGCCTATCGGAAACTACATCTGAAATGCCTATCAGCACCTATATTTGAAATGCCTATCGGCAACCATATCTAGAGTGCCTATCGGCACCTATATTTCAAATGCCTTTCGGCTTCTATATCTGAAATGCCCATCAGCACCTATTTTTAAAATGCTAATCGGCAACTATATCTGATGTGCCTATCGGCACCTATATCTGAAATGCCCCTCGGCACCTATTTTTGAGATGCCTATCGAAAACTACATCTGAAATGCCTATCAGCACCTATATTTGAAATGCCTATCGGCAACCACATCAGAAATGCCTATCGGCACCTATATCTGAAATGCCTTTCGGCATATATATCTGAAATGCCTATCGACACCTATATTTGAAATGCCTTTTGGCACCTATATTTTAAATGCCTATCGGCAACTATATCTGATATGCCTATCGGCACCTATATCTAAAATGCCTATCGGCACCTATTTTTGAAATGCCTTTTGGAAACTACATCTAAAATGCCAATCGGCACCTATTTTTAAAATGCCAATCGGCAACTATATCTGAAATGCCTATCGGCACCTATATCTGAAATGCCTATCGGCACCTATTTTTGAAATGCCTATCGGAAACTACATCTGAAATGCCTATCAGCACCTATATTTGAAATGCCTATCGGCAACCATATCTGAAATGCCTATCGACACCTATATTTTAAATACCTATCGGCTTCTATATCTGAAATGCCTATCGGCACCTATTTTTAAAATGCCAATCGGCAACTATATCTGAAATGCCTATCGGCACCTATATCTGAAAAGCCTATCGGCACCAATTTTTGAAATGCTTATCGGAAACTACATCTAAAATGCCTATCAGCACCTATATTTGAAATGCCAATCGGCAACCATATCTGGAATGCCTATCGGCACCTATATTTGAAATGCCTATCGGCTTCTATATCTGAAATGCCTATCGACACCTATTTTTAAAATGCCAATCGGCAACTATATCCGAAATGCCTATCGGCAGCTATATCTGAAATGCCCATCGGCACCTATTTTTGAAATGCCTTTCGAAAACTACATCTGAAATGCCTTGCTACTATATTTGAAATGCCTATCGGCAAACATATCTGAAATGCCTATCGACACCTATATTTGAAATACCTATCGGCTTCTATATCTAAAATGCCTATCGGCACCTGTTTTTAAAATGCCAGTCGGCAACTATATCTGAAATGCCTAGCGGCTTCTATATCTGAAATGCCTATCGGCACCTATTTTAAAATGCCAAGTGGCAACTATATCTGAAATGCCTATCGGCACCTATATCTGAAATGCCTATCGGCACTTATTTTGGAAATGCCTATCGGAAACTACATCTGAAATGTCTATCAGCACCTATATTTGAAATGCCAATCGGCACCAATTTTTAAAATGCAAATCGGCAACTATATCTGAAATGCCTATCGGCACCTATTTTTGAAATGCCTATCGGAAACTACATCTGAAATGCCTATCAGCACCTATATTTGAAATGCCTATCGGCAACCATATCTGAAATGCCTATCGACACCTATATTTGAAATATCTATCGGCTTCTATATCTGAAATGCCTATCAGCACCTATTTTTAAAATACCAATCGGCAACTATATCTGAAATGCCTATCGGCACCTATATCTAAAATGCCTATCGGCACCAATTTTTGAAATGCCTATCGGAAACTACATCTGAAATGCCTATCAGCACCTGTATTTGAAATGCCTATCGGCAACCATATCTGGAATGCCTATCGGCACCTATATTTGAAATACATATCGGCTTCTATATCTAAAATGCCTATCGGCACATATTTTTAAAATGCCAATCGGTAACTATATCTGAAATGCCTATCGGCACATATATCTGAAATGCCTATCGGCACCAATTTTTGAAATGCCTATCGGAAACTACATCTGGAATGCCTATCAGCACCTATATTTGAAATGCCTATCGGCAACCATATCTGGAATGCCTATCGGCACCTATATTTGAAATGCCTATCGGCTTCTATATCTGAAATGCCTATCGATACCTATTTTTAAAATGCCAATCGGCAACTATATCTGAAATGCCTATCGGCACCTATATCTGAGATGCCTATCGGCACCTATATCTGAAATGCCTATCGGCACCAATTTTTGAAATGCCTATCGGAAACTACATCTGAAATGCCTATTAGCACCTATATTTGAAATGCCTATCGGCAACCATATCTGAAATGCTTATCGGCACCTATATTTGAAATGCCTATCGGCTTCTATATCTGAAATGCCTATCGGCACCTTTTTTTAAAATGCCAATCGGCAACTATATCTGAAATACCTATCGGCACCTATATCTGAAATGCCTATCGGCACCTATTTTTGAAATGCCTATCGGAAACTACAACTGAAATGCCTATCAGCACCTATATTTGAAATGCCTATCGGCAACCATATTTGGTATGCCTATCGGCACCTATATTTGAAATGCCTATCGGCTTCTATATCTGAAATGCCTAGCGGCACCTATTTTTAAAATGCCAATCGGCAACTATATCTGAAGTGCCTATCGGCACCTATATCTGAAATGCCTATCGGCACCTATTTTTGAAATGCCTATCTAAAACTACATCTGAAATGCCTATCAGCACCTATATTTGAAATGCCTATCGACAACCACATCAGAAATGCCTATCGGCACCTATATCTGAAATGCCTTTCGGCATTTATATCTGAAATGCCTATCGACACCTATATGTGAAATGCCTATCGGCACCTATATTTTAAATGCCTATCGGCAACTATATCTGATATGCCTATCGGCACCTATATCTGAAATGTCTATCGGCACCTATTTTTGAAATGCCTATCGGAAACTACATCTAAAATGCCTATCGGCACCTATTTTTAAAATGCCAATCGGCAACTATATCTGAAATGCCTATCGGCACCTATATCTGAAATGCCTATCGGCACCTATTTTTGAAATGCCTATCGGAAACTACATCTGAAATGCCTATCAGCACCTATATTTGAAATGCCTATCGGCAACCATATTTTAAATGCCTATCGACACCTATATTTGAAATACCTATCGGCTTCTATATCTGAAATGCCTATCGGCACCTATTTTTGAAATGCCTATCGAAAACTACATCTGAAATGCCTATCAGCACCTATATTTAAAATGCCTATCGGCAACCACATCAGAAATGCCTATCGGCACCTATATCTGAAATGCCTTTCGGCATTTATATCTGAAATGCCTATCGACACCTATATGTGAAATGCCTATCGGCACCTATATTTTAAATGCCTATCGGCAACTATATCTGATATGCCTATCGGCACCTATATCTGAAATGCCTATGGGCACCAATTTTTGAAATGCCTATCGGAAAATACATCTGGAATGCCTATCAGCACCTATATTTGAAATGCCTATCGACAACCACATCAGAAATGCCTATCGGCACCTATATCTGAAATGCCTTTCGGCATTTATATCTGAAACTAGTGGGTTAAGCCTGTCTCCGCCAGGCGTAATTGAAGTTCAAATATTCAAAATAATATTTTTCTTTTACATATATTTTAGAAGATCCCCTTAAGTTATGTCCCGTTGATCTAGGAAATCTAAATGTGTGGGTCAAATTTAAACCTGCAGCGCCCTGAGTTGAAGTCCCACGCTGGGCGAAAAATTATTAATTTAATGGTTTTATAATTACCTATACATGTCAAAAAATGAATTAATTAATTACTACCTGGGAGACCGAGCTTTGCTCGGAGAGTTCAATAAACATGGTATTAATTTGCTGTGATTTTTAAAATAATATACAAAAATCTATACATTTTTTAGTTAATTTTTTTCTCATTAAAACAACTGAAAAAATTGGTAACAAAGAATCAACAAATAAAAATTTTTAAACAATGAAAAAATACCGTTAAAATATTTCAGTTACATTTTAATGTTATTATAGTTTCTGGATCGATAACAATAACTCGCTTACAGGTCCAAAATTGTGGCATGTGAAGGCTGTGATTTAACTGTGCGTGATTATTTACGAAGATTTGACAGTAATAAAGAGTCAAGTTTAAGTTTAAATCGTCAATAAAAATATAAACCCGATTTTCATACTTAGAAACCGCGTATTATAAAAATATCGTGGCTTAAAATTCTTATATTACTTATATAGCAAAAGGTTTAGGCAGTCAGTGCGTTTAAAAGTTCAACAAAAATCACATGTATTTATTCAGTGAAACTAAATATGTTACTTATTAGTTATAAAAATTAAAAAAAACTTAAATTATTTGACTAAAAAAATAATTAAGCCTAAAAAATTAAAAATAAAATAAATTTCAAAAAATAATTTTAAAAACAATGGTTTTCTTTTGCACTAAAAAGTAGAACATAATTTTGATCAGAATAATTTTAAATATTAATTGTAAAGTAAAATATTGCTGTTTTTATGACCGCCCAATCTGTAAAAACAAATTTTGAATATCCGTTTGTTAGGTTATAGAGGAAATATATGTAGATTCCAAATTTCATGTTTCATAGTTTCAGCAACAGCAACTTTCTCAAACCTAAGCTGTAAACTGTGAATATGTTAAAAACATATTGGGCCATAATTATATCTGACAACACTGTGACACTGTGACTTAGACGGCAAAATGCGGTTTTCATATTTTGCATACAGAAGTATGACGCTTGCACTACATTGTAATATTCACATTTTCAATGTTTCCTTTAATTCACATTTTTTACTGCTATAAGACGAAAAATAATCTGTAAACTAATAACTCACTGCGCACACAATTATTCTAGACTTTTTTCAACTGATTATTAGCTTAATAAAAAAGTTTCTAATTATTTGCAAAGTTATTTGACATTTGATATCAGAATGTTCCTGAGTTTGTTATTGGTAACCAAGGCAACCAAACACCCATTCATGGCCTATTATGTTTTATGAAGTTTTTTCTAAAAACCTCCCTATTTTGACCCCCGGGGAAAAAATCGAAAATCCGGCTACGAAGGATCTGTCCAGTGTTTCGTACTATAAGTGTGCTAAATTTCAACTTCCTAAGTCTGCTGGGGCCTTCTGGAGGGTCTGGAAAGACAGTCGGACATCTGGACATCTGGACATCCGGACATCTGGACACACAATTGGAAATTATATATGTAGATGCCTATCGACACCTATATGTGAAATGCCTATCGGCACCTATATTTTAAATGCCTATCGGCAACTATATCTGATATGCCTATCGGCACCTATATCTGAAATGCCTATGGGCACCTATTTTTGAAATGCCTATCGGAAACTACATCTAAAATGCCTATCGGCACCTACTTTTAAAACGCCAATCGGCAACTATATCTGAAATGCCTATCGGCACCTATATCTGAAATGCCTATGGGCACCAATTTTTGAAATGCCTAGCGGAAAATACATCTGGAATGCCTATCAGCACCTATATTTGAAATGCCTATCGGCAACCATATCTGGAATGCTTATCGGCACCTATATTTGAAATGCACAATATCGGCTTTTATATCTGAACTGCCTATCGGCACCTATTTTTAAAATGCCAATCGGCAACTATATCTGAAATGCCTATCGGCACCTATATCTAAAATGCCTATCGGCACCTATTTTTGAAATGCCTTTCGGAAACTACATCTGAAATGCCTATCAGCACCTATATTTGAAATGCCCATCGGCAACCATATCTGGAATGCCTATCGGCACCTATATTTGAAATGCCTATCGGCAACCATATCTGGAATGCCTATCGGCACCTATATTTGAAATGCCTATCGGCTTCTATATCTGAAATGCCTATCGGCACCTATTTTTAAAATGCCTATCGGAAACTACATCTGAAATGCCTATCAGCATCTATATTTGAAATGCCCATCGGCAACCATATCTGGAATGCCTATCGGCACCTATATTTGAAATGCCTATCGGCTTCTATATCTGAAATGCCTATCGGCACCTATTTTTAAAATGGCTATCGGCAACTATATCTGAAATGCCTATCGGCACCTATATCTGAAATGCCTTTCGGCATTTATATCTGAAATGCCTATCGACACCTATATTTGAAAAGCCTATCGGCACCTATATTTTAAATGCCTATCAGCACCTATATCTGAAATGCCTTTCGGCACCTATTTTTGAAATGTCTTTCGGAAACTACATCTGAAATGCCTATCAGCACCTATATTTGAAATGCCTATCGGCAACTATATCTGGAATGCCTATCGGCACCTATATTTGAAATGCCTATCGGCTTCTATATCTGAAATGCCTATCGGCACCTATTTTTAAAATGCCAATCGGCAACTATATCTGTAATGCCTATCGGCACTTATATCTGAAATGCCTATCGGCACCTATTTTTGAAATGCCTATCGGAAACTACATCTGAAATGCCTATCAGCACCTATATTTGAAATGCCTATCGGCAACCATATCTGGAATGCCTATCGGCACCTATTTTTAAAATGCCAATCGGCAACTATATCTGATGTGCCTATCGGCACCTATATCTGAAATGCCTATCAGCACCTATATTTGAAATGCCTATCGGCAACCACATCAGAAATGCCTATCGGCACCTATATCTAAAATGCCTTTCTGCATATATATCTGAAATGCCTATCGACACCTATATTTGAAATGCCTATCGGCACCTATATTTTAAATGCCTATCGGCAACTATATCTGATATGCCTATCGGCACCTATATCTGAAATGCCTATCGGCACCTATATCTGAAATGCCTATCGGCACCAATTTTTGAAATGCCTATCGGAAACTACATCTTAAATGCCTATCAGCACTTATATTTGAAATGCCTATCGGCAACCATATCTGGAATGCCTATCGGCACATATATTTGAAATGCCTATCGGCTTCTATATCTGAAATGCCTATCGGCACCTATTTTTAAAATGGCTATCGGCATCTATATCTGAAATGCCTATCGGCACCTATATCTGAAATGCCTATCGGCACCTATTTTTGAAATGTTTATCGGAAACTACATCTGAAATGCCAATCAGCACCTATATTTGAAATGCCTATCGGCAACCATATCTGGAATGCCTATCGGCACCTATATTTGAAATGCCTATCGGCTTCTATATCTGAAATGCCTATCGGCACCTATTTTTAAAATGCCTATCGGAAACTACATCTGAAATACCTGTCAGCACCTATATTTGAAATGCCTATCGGCAACCATATCTGGAATGCCTATCGGCACCTATATTTGAAATGCCTATCGGCTTCTATATCTGAAATGCCTATCGGCACCTATTTTTAAAATGCCAATTGGCAACTATATCTGAAATGCCTATCGGCACCTATATCTGAAATGCCTATCGGCACCTATTTTTGAAATGCCTATCGGAAACTACATCTGAAATGCCTATCGGCACCTATATTTGAAATGCCTATCGGCTTTTCTATATCTGAAATGCCTATCGACACCTATTTTTAAAATGCCAATCGACAACTATATCTGAAATGCCTATCGGCTTATATATCTGAAATGCCTATCGGCACCTATTTTAAAATGCCTATTTGCAACTATATCTGAAATGCCTATCGGCACCTATATCTGAAATGCCTATCGGCACCTATTTTTGAAATGCCTATCGGAAACTACATCTGAAATGTCTATCAGCACCTATATTTGAAATGCCTATCAGCAACCATATCTGGAATGCCTACCGGCACCTATATTTAAAATGCTTTCGGCTTCTATATCTGAAATGCCTATCGGCACCTATTTTTAAAATGCCAATCGGCAACTATATCTGAAATGCCTATCGGCACCTATATCTGAAATGCCTATCGGCACCTATTTTTAAATGCCTATCGGAAACTACATCCGAAATGCCTATCAGCACCTATATTTGAAATGCCTATCGGCAACCATATCTGAAATGCCTATCGACACCTATATTTGAAATACCTATCGGCTTCTATATCTGAAATGCCTATCGGCACCTACTTTTAAAATGCAAATCGGCAACTATATCTGAAATGCCTATCGGCACCTATATCTGAAATGCCTATGGGCACCAATTTTTGAAATGCCTATCGGAAAATACATCTGGAATGCCTATCAGCAGCTATATTTGAAATGCCTATCGGCAACCATATCTGGAATGCTTATCGGCACCTATATTTGAAATGCATATCGGCTTTTATATCTGAACTGCCTATCGGCACCTATTTTTAAAATGCCAATCGGCAACTATATCTGAAATGCCTATCGGCACCTATATCTAAAATGCCTATCGGCACCTATTTTTGAAATGCCTTTCGGAAACTACATCTGAAATGCCTATCAGCACCTATATTTGAAATGCCTATCGGCAACCATATCTGGAATGCCTATCGGCACCTATATTTGAAATGCCTATCGGCATCTATATCTGAAATGCCTATCGGCACCTATTTTTAAAATGCCTATCGGAAACTACATCTGAAATGCCTATCAGCACCTATATTTGAAATGCCCATCGGCAACCATATCTGGAATGCCTATCGGCACCTATATTTGAAATGCCTATCGGCTTCTATATCTGAAATGCCTATCGGCACCTATTTTTAAAATGGCTATCGGCAACTATATCTGAAATGCCTATCGGCACCTATATCTGAAATGCCTTTCGGCATTTATATCTGAAATGCCTATCGACACCTATATTTGAAAAGCCTATCGGCACCTATATTTTAAATGCCTATCAGCACCTATATCTGAAATGCCTTTCGGCACCTATTTTTGAAATGTCTTTCGGAAACTACATCTGAAATGCCTATCTGCTCCTATATTTGAAATGCCTATCGGCAACCACATCAGAAATGCCTATCGGTACCTATATCTAAAATGTCTTTCTGCATATATATCTGAAATGCCTATCGACACCTATATTTGAAATGCCTATCGGCACCTATATTTTAAATGCCTATCGGCAACTATATCTGATATGCCTATCGGCACCTATATCTGAAATGCCTATCGGCACCTATATCTGAAATGCCTATCGGCACCAATTTTTGAAATGCCTATCGGAAACTACATCTAAAATGCCTATCAGCACCTATATTTGAAATGCCTATCGGCAACCATATCTGGAATGCCTATCGGCACCTATATTTGAAATGCCTATCGGCTTCTATATCTGAAATGCCTATCGGCACCTATTTTTAAAATGGCTATCGGCATCTATATCTGAAATGCCTATCGGCACCTATATCTGAAATGCCTATCGGCACCTATTTTTGAAATGTTTATCGGAAACTACATCTGAAATGCCAATCAGCACCTATATTTGAAATGCCTATCGGCAACCATATCTGGAATGCCTATCGGCACCTATATTTGAAATGCCTATCGGCTTCTATATCTGAAATGCCTATCGGCACCTATTTTTAAAATGCCTATCGGAAACTACATCTGAAATACCTGTCAGCACCTATATTTGAAATGCCTATCGGCAACCATATCTGGAATGCCTATCGGCACCTATATTTGAAATGCCTATCGGCTTCTATATCTGAAATGCCTATCGGCACCTATTTTTAAAATTCCAATCGGCAACTATATCTGAAATGCCTATCGGCACCTATATCTGAAATGCCTATCGGCACCTATTTTTGAAATGCCTATCGGAAACTACAACTGAAATGCCTATCAGCACCTATATTTGAAATGCCTGTCGGCAACCATATTTGGTATGCCTATCGGCACCTATATTTGAAATGCCTATCGGCTTCTATATCTGAAATGCCTAGCGGCACCTATTTTTAAAATGCCAATCGGCAACTATATCTGAAGTGCCTATCGGCACCTATATCTGAAATGCCTATCGGCACCTATTTTTGAAATGCCTATCGAAAACTACATCTGAAATGCCTATCAGCACCTATATTTGAAATGCCTATCGGCAACCACATCAGAAATGCCTATCGGCACCTATATCTGAAATGCCTTTCGGCATTTATATCTGAAATGCCTATCGACACCTATATGTGAAATGCCTATCGGCACCTATATTTTAAATGCCTATCGGCAACTATATCTGATATGCCTATCGGCACCTATATCTGAAATGCCTATCGGCACCTATTTTTGAAATGCCTATCGGAAACTACATCTAAAATGCCTATCGGTACCTATTTTTAAAATGCCAATCGGCAACTATATCTGAAATGCCTATCGGCACCTATATCTGAAATGCCTATCGGCACCTATTTTTGAAATGCCTATCGGAAACTACATCTGAAATGTCTATCAGCACCTATATTTGAAATGCCTATCGGCAACCATATCTGGAATGCCTATCGGCACATATATTTGAAATGCCTATCGGCTTCTATATCTGACATGCCTATCGGCACCTATTTTTAAAATGCCAATCGGCAACTATATCTGAAATGCCTATCGGCACCTATATCTGAAATGCCTATCGACACCTATATCTGAAATGCCTATCGACACCTATATCTGAAATGCCTATCGACACCTATATCTGAAATGCCTATCGACACCTATATCTGAAATGCCTATCGACACCTATATCTGAAATGCCTATCGACACCTATTTTTGAAATGCCTATCGGAAACTACATCTGAAATGCCTATCAGCACCTATATTTGAAATGCCTATCGGCAACCATATCTGGAATGCCTATCGGCACATATATTTGAAATGCCTATCGGCTTCTATATCTGAAATGCCTATCGGCACCTATTTTTAAAATGCCAATCGGCAACTATATCTGAAATGCCTATCGGCACCTATATCTGAAATGCCTATCGACACCTATATCTGAAATGCCTATCGACACCTATATCTGAAATGCCTATCGACACCTATATCTGAAATGCCTATCGACACCTATATCTGAAATGCCTATCGACACCTATTTTTGAAATGCCTATCGGAAACTACATCTGAAATGCCTATCAGCACCTATATTTGAAATGCCTATCGGCAACCATATCTGGAATGCCTATCGGCACCTATATTTGAAATGCCTATCGGCTTCTATATCTGAAATGCCTATCGGCACCTATTTTTAAAATGCCAATCGGCAACTATATCTGAAATGCCTATCGGCACCTATATCTGAAATGCCTATCGACACCTATATCTGAAATGCCTATCGACACCTATATCTGAAATGCCTATCGACACCTATATCTGAAATGCCTATCGACACCTATATCTGAAATGCATATCGACACCTATATCTGAAATGCCTATCGACACCTATATCTGAAATGCCTATCGACACCTATATCTGAAATGCCTATCGACACCTATATCTGAAATGCCTATCGACACCTATTTTTGAAATGCCTATCGGAAACTACATCTGAAATGCCTATCAGCACCTATATTTGAAATTCCTATCGGCAACCATATCTGGAATGCCTATCGGCACCTATATTTGAAATGCCTATCGGCTTCTATATCTGAAATGCCTATCGGCACCTATTTTTAAAATGCCAATCGGCAACTATATCTGAAATGCCTATCGGCACCTATATCTGAAATGCCTATCGACACCAATATCTGAAATGCCTATCGACACCTATATCTGAAATGCCTATCGACACCTATATCTGAAATGCCTATCGACACCTATATCTGAAATGCTTATCGACACCTATATCTGAAATGCCTATCGACACCTATATCTGAAATGCCTATCGACACCTATATCTGAAATGCCTATCGACACCTATTTTTTAAATGCCTATCGGAAACTACATCTGAAATGCCTATCAGCACCTATATTTGAAATGCCTATCGGCAACCATATCTGGAATGCCTATCGGCACCTATATTTGAAATGCCTATCGGCTTCTATATCTGAAATGCCTATCGGCACCTATTTTTTAAATGCCAATCGGCAACTATATCTGAAATGCCTATCGGCACCTATATCTGAAATGCCTATCGATACCTATATCTAAAATGCCTATCGACACCTATATCTGAAATGCCTATCGACACCTATATCTGAAATGCCTATCGACACCTATATCTGAAATGCCTATCGACACCTATATCTGAAATGCCTATCGACACCTATATCTGAAATGCATATCGACACCTATATCTGAAATGCCTATCGACACCTATATCTGAAATGCCTATCGACACCTATTTATGAAATGCCTATCGGAAACTACATCTGAAATGCCTATCAGCACCTATATTTGAAATGCCTATCGGCAACCATATCTGGAATGCCTATCGGCACCTATATTTGAAATGCCTATCGGCTTCTATATCTGAAATGCCTATCGGCACCTATTTTTAAAATGCCAATCGGCAACTATATCTGAAATGCCTATCGGCACCTATATCTGAAATGCCTATCGACACCTATATCTGAAATGCCTATCGACACCTATATCTGAAATGCCTATCGACACCTATATCTGAAATGCCTATCGACACCTATATCTGAAATGCCTATCGACACCTATATCTGAAATGCCTATCGACACCTATATCTGAAATGCCTATCGACACCTATATCTGAAATGCATATCGACACCTATTTTTGAAATGCCTATCGGAAACTACATCTGAAATGCCTATCAGCACCTATATTTGAAATGCCTATCGGCAACCATATCTGGAATGCCTATCGGCACCTATATTTGAAATGCCTATCGGCTTCTATATCTGAAATGCCTATCGGCACCTATTTTTAAAATGCCAATCGGCAACTATATCTGAAATGCCTATCGGCACCTATATCTGAAATGCCTATCGACACCTATATCTGAAATGCCTATCGACACCTATATCTGAAATGCCTATCGACACCTATATCTGAAATGCCTATCGACACCTATATCTGAAATGCCTATCGACACCTATATCTGAAATGCCTATCGACACCTATATCTGAAATGCCTATCGACACCTATATCTGAAATGCCTATCGACACCTATATCTGAAATGCCTATCGACACCTATTTTTGAAATGCCTATCGGAAACTACATCTAAAATGCCTATCAGCACCTATATTTGAAATGCCTATCGGCAACCATATCTGGAATGCCTATCGGCACCTATATTTGAAATGCCTATCGGCTTCTATATCTGAAATGCCTATCGGCACCTATTTTTAAAATGCCAATCGGCAACTATATCTGAAATGCCTATCGGCACCTATATCTGAAATGCCTATCGACACCTATATCTGAAATGCCTATCGACACCTATATCTGAAATGCCTATCGACACCTATATCTGAAATGCCTATCGACACCTATATCTGAAATGCCTATCGACACCTATATCTAAAATGCCTATCGACACCTATATCTGAAATGCCTATCGACACCTATATCTGAAATGCCTATCGACACCTATTTTTGAAATGCCTATCGGAAACTACATCTGAAATGCCTATCAGCACCTATATTTGAAATGCCTATCGGCAACCATATCTGGAATGCCTATCGGCACCTATATTTGAAATGCCTATCGGCTTCTATATCTGAAATGCCTGTCGGCACCTATTTTTAAAATGCCAATCGGCAACTATATCTGAAATGCCTATCGGAACCTATATCTGAAATGCCTATCGACACCTATATCTGAAATGCCTATCGACACATATATCTGAAATGCCTATCGAAACCTATATCTGAAATGCCTATCGACACCTATATCTAAAATGCCTATCGACACCTATATCTGAAATGCCTATCGACACCTATATCTGAAATGCCTATCGACACCTATATCTGAAATGCCTATCGCCACCTATTTTTGAAATGCCTATCGGAAACTACATCTGAAATGCCTATTAGCACCTATATTTGAAATGCCTATCGGCTTCTATATCTGAAATGCCTATCGGCACCTATTTTTAAAATGCCAATCGGCAACTATATCTGAAATGCCTATCGGCACCTATATCTGAAATGCCTATCGACACCTATATCTGAAATGCCTATCGACACCTATATCTGAAATACCTATCGACACCTATATCTGAAATGCCTATCGACACCTATATCTGAAATGCCTATCGACACCTATATCTGAAATGCCTATCGACACCTATATCTGAAATGCCTATCGACACCTATATCTGAAATGCCTTTCGACACCTATATCTGAAATGCCTATCGACACCTATTTTTGAAATGCCTATCGGAAACTACATCTGAAATGCCTATCAGCACCTATATTTGAAATGCATATCGGCAACCATATCTGGAATGCCTATCGGCACCTATATTTGAAATGCCTATCGGCTTCTATATCTGAAATGCCTATCGGCACCTATTTTTAAAATGCCAATCGGCAACTATATCTGAAATGCCTATCGGCACCTATATCTGAAATGCCTATCGACACCTATATCTGAAATGCCTATCGACACCTATATTTGAAATGCCTATTGGCTTCTATATCTGAAATGCCTATCGGCACCTATTTTTAAAATGCCAATCGGCAACTATATCTGAAATGCCTATCGGCACCTATATCTGAAATGCCTATCGACACCTATATCTGAAATGCCTATCGACACCTATATCTGAAATGATTATCGACACCTATATCTGAAATGCCTATCGACACCTACATCTGAAATGCCTATCGACACCCATATCTGAAATGCCTATCGACACCTATATCTGAAATGCCTATCGACACCTATATCTGAAATGCCTATCGACACCTATATCTGAAATGCCTATCGACACCTATTTTTGAAATGCCTATCGGAAACTACATCTGAAATGCCTATCAGCACCTATATTTGAAATGCCTATCGGCAACCATATCTGGTATGCCTATCGGCACCTATATTTGAAATGCCTATCGGCTTCTATATCTGAAATGCCTATCGGCACCTATTTTTAAAATGCCAATCGGCAACTATATCTGAAATGCCTATCGACACCTATATCTGAAATGCCTATCGACACCTATATCTGAAATGCCTATCGACACCTATATCTGAAATGCCTATCGACACCTATATCTGAAATGCCTATCGCCACCTATTTTTGAAATGCCTATCGGAAACTACATCTGAAATGCCTATTAGCACCTATATTTGAAATGCCTATCGGCTTCTATATCTGAAATGCCTATCGGCACCTATTTTTAAAATGCCAATCGGCAACTATATCTGAAATGCCTATCGGCACCTATATCTGAAATGCCTATCGACACCTATATCTGAAATGCCTATCGACACCTATATCTGAAATACCTATCGACACCTATATCTGAAATGCCTATCGACACCTATATCTGAAATGCCTATCGACACCTATATCTGAAATGCCTATCGACACCTATATCTGAAATGCCTATCGACACCTATATCTGAAATGCCTTTCGACACCTATATCTGAAATGCCTATCGACACCTATTTTTGAAATGCCTATCGGAAACTACATCTGAAATGCCTATCAGCACCTATATTTGAAATGCATATCGGCAACCATATCTGGAATGCCTATCGGCACCTATATTTGAAATGCCTATCGGCTTCTATATCTGAAATGCCTATCGGCACCTATTTTTAAAATGCCAATCGGCAACTATATCTGAAATGCCTATCGGCACCTATATCTGAAATGCCTATCGACACCTATATCTGAAATGCCTATCGACACCTATATTTGAAATGCCTATTGGCTTCTATATCTGAAATGCCTATCGGCACCTATTTTTAAAATGCCAATCGGCAACTATATCTGAAATGCCTATCGGCACCTATATCTGAAATGCCTATCGACACCTATATCTGAAATGCCTATCGACACCTATATCTGAAATGATTATCGACACCTATATCTGAAATGCCTATCGACACCTACATCTGAAATGCCTATCGACACCCATATCTGAAATGCCTATCGACACCTATATCTGAAATGCCTATCGACACCTATATCTGAAATGCCTATCGACACCTATATCTGAAATGCCTATCGACACCTATTTTTGAAATGCCTATCGGAAACTACATCTGAAATGCCTATCAGCACCTATATTTGAAATGCCTATCGGCAACCATATCTGGTATGCCTATCGGCACCTATATTTGAAATGCCTATCGGCTTCTATATCTGAAATGCCTATCGGCACCTATTTTTAAAATGCCAACCGGCAACTATATCTGAAATGCCTATCGACACCTATATCTGAAATGCCTATCGACACCTATATCTGAAATGCCTATCGACACCTATATCTGAAATGCCTATCGACACCTATATCTGAAATGCCTATCGACACCTATTTTTGAAATGCCTATCGGAAACTACATCTGAAATGCCTATCAGCACCTATATTTGAAATGCCTATCGGCAACCATATCTGGAATGCCTATCGGCACCTATATTTGAAATGCCTATCGGCTTCTATATCTGAAATGCCTATCGACACCTATTTTTAAAATGCCAATCGGCAACTATATCTGAAATGCCTATCGGCACTTATATCTGAAATGCCTATCGACACCTATATCTGAAATGCCTATCGACACCTATATCTGAAATGCCTATCGACACCTATATCTGAAATGCCTATCGACACCTATATCTGAAATGCCTATCGACACCTATATCTGAAATGCCTATCGACACCTATATCTAAAATGCCTATCGACACCTATATCTGAAATGCCTATCGACACCTATTTTTGAAATGCCTATCGGAAACTACATCTGAAATGCCTATCAGCACCTATATTTGAAATGCCTATCGGCAACCATATCTGGAATGCCTATCGGCACCTATATTTGAAATGCCTATCGGCTTCTATATCTGAAATGCCTATCGGCACCTATTTTTAAAATGGCAATCGGCAACTATATCTGAAATGCCTATCGGCACCTATATCTGAAATGCCTATCGACACCTATATCCGAAATGCCTATCGACACCTATATCTGAAATGCCTATCGACACCTATATCTGAAATGCCTATCGACACCTATATCTGAAATGCCTATCGACACCTATATCTGAAATGCCTATCGACACCTATATCTGAAATGCCTATCGACACCTATATCTGAAATGCCTACCGACACCTATATCTGAAATGCCTATCGACACCTATTTTTGAAATGCCTATCGGAAACTACATCTGAAATGCCTATCAGCACCTATATTTGAAATGCCTATCGGCAAACATATCTGGAATGCCTATCGGCACCTATATTTGAAATGCCTATCGGCTTCTATATCTGAAATGCCTATCGGCACCTATTTTTAAAATGCCAATCGGCAACTATATCTGAAATGCCTATCGGCACCTATATCTGAAATGCCTATCGACACCTATATCTGAAATGCCTATCGACACCTATATCTGAAATGCCTATCGACACCTATATCTGAAATGCCTATCGACACCTATATCTGAAATGCCTATCGACACCTATATCTGAAATGCCTATCGACACCTATATCTGAAATGCCTATCGACACCTATATCTGAAATGCCTATCGACACCTATATCTGAAATGCCTATCGACACCTATTTTTGAAATGCCTATCGGAAACTACATCTGAAATGCCTATCAGCACCTATATTTGAAATTCCTATCGGCAACCATATCTGGAATGCCTATCGGCACCTATATTTGAAATGCCTATCGGCTTCTATATCTGAAATGCCTATCGGCACCTATTTTTAAAATGCCAATCGGCAACTATATCTGAAATGCCTATCGGCACCTATATCTGAAATGCCTATCGACACCTATATCTGAAATGCCTATCGACACCTATATCTGAAATGCCTATCGACACCTATATCTGAAATGCCTATCGACACCTATATCTGAAATGCCTATCGACACCTATATCTGAAATGCCTATCGACACCTATATCTGAAATGCCTATCGACACCTATATCTGAAATGCCTATCGACACCTATTTTTGAAATGCCTATCGGAAACTACATCTGACATGCCTATCAGCACCTATATTTGAAATGCCTATCGGCAACCAAAATCTGGTATGCCTATCGGCACCTATTTTTTGAAATGCCTATCGGCTTCTATATCTGAAATGCCTATCGGCACCTATTTTTAAAATGCCAATCGGCAACTATATCTGAAATGCCTATCGGCACCTATATCTGAAATGCCTATCGACACCTATATCTGAAATGCCTATCGACACCTATATCTGAAATGCCTATCGACACCTATATCTAAAATGCTTATCGACACCTATATCTGAAATGCCTATCGACACCTATATCTGAAATGCCTATCGACACCTATATCTGAAATGCCTATCGACACCTATATCTGAAATGCCTATCGACACCTATTTTTGAAATGCCTATCGGAAACTACATCTGAAATGCCTATCAGCACTTATATTTGAAATGCCTATCGGCAACCATATCTGGAATGCCTATCGGCACCTATATTTGAAATGCCTATAGGCTTCTATATCTGAAATGCCTATCGGCACCTATTTTTAAAATGCCAATCGGCAACTATATCTGAAATGCCTATCGGCACCTATATCTGAAATGCCTATCGACACCTATATCTGAAATGCCTATCGACACCTATATCTGAAATGCCTATCGACACCTATATCTGAAATGCCTATCGACACCTATATCTGAAATGCCTATCGACACCTATATCTGAAATGCCTATCGACACCTATATCTGAAATGCCTATCGACACCTATATCTGAAATGCCTATCGACACCTATTTTTGAAATGCCTATCGGAAACTACATCTGAAATGCCTATCAGCACCTATATTTGAAATGCCTATCGGCAACCATATCTGGAATGCCTATCGGCACCTATATTTGAAATGCCTATCGGCTTCTATATCTGAAATGCCTATCGGCACCTATTTTTAAAATGCCAATCGGCAACTATATCTGAAATGCCTATCGGCACCTATATCTGAAATGCCTATCGACACCTATATCTGAAATGCCTATCGACACCTATATCTGAAATGCCTATCGACACCTATATCTGAAATGCCTATCGACACCTATATCTGAAATGCCTATCGACACCTATATCTGAAATGCCTATCGACACCTATATCTGAAATGCCTATCGACACCTATATCTGAAATGCCTATCGACACCTATTTTTGAAATGCCTATCGGAAACTACATCTGAAATGCCTATCAGCACCTATATCTGAAATGCCTATCGGCACCTATATCTGAAATGCCTATCGACACCTATATCTGAAATGCCTATCGACACCTATATCTGAAATGCCTATCGACACCTATATCTGAAATGCCTATCGACACCTATATCTGAAATGCCTATCGACACCTATATCTGAAATGCCTATCGACACCTATATCTGAAATGCCTATCGACACCTATATCTGAAATGCCTATCGACACCTATTTTTGAAATGCCTATCGGAAACTACATCTGAGATGCCTATCAGCACCTATATTTGAAATGCCTATCAGCAACCATATCTGGAATGCCTATCGGCACCTATATTTGAAATGCCTAAAGGCTTCTATATCTGAAATGCCTATCGGCACCTATTTTTAAAATGCCAATCGGCAACTATATCTGAAATGCCTATCGGCACCTATATCTGAAATGCCTATCGACACCTATATCTGAAATGCCTATCGACACCTATATCTGAAATGCCTATCGACACCTATATCTGAAATGCCTATCGACACCTATATCTGAAATGCCTATCGACACCTATATCTGAAATGCCTATCGACACCTATATCTGAAATGCCTATCGACACCTATATCTGAAATGCCTATCGACACCTATTTTTGAAATGCCTATCGGAAACTACATCTGAAACGCCTATCAGCACCTATATTTGAAATGCCTATCGGCAACCATATCTGGAATGCCTATCGGCACCTATATTTGAAATGCCTATCGGCTTCTATATCTGAAATGCCTATCGGCACCTATTTTTAAAATGCCAATCGGCAACTATATCTGAAATGCCTATCGGCACCTATATCTGAAATGCCTATCGACACCTATATCTGAAATGCCTATCGACACCTATATCTGAAATGCCTATCGACACCTATATCTGAAATGCCTATCGACACCTATATCTGAAATGCCTATCGACACCTATATCTGAAATGCCTATCGACACCTATATCTGAAATGCCTATCGACACCTATATCTGAAATGCCTATCGACACCTATTTTTGAAATGCCTATCGGAAACTACATCTGAAATGCCTATCAGCACCTATATTAATTGAAATGCCTATCGGCAACCAAAATCTGGAATGCCTATCGGCACCTATATTTGAAATGCCTATCGGCTTCTATATCTGAAATGCCTATCGGCACCTATTTTTAAAATGCCAATCGGCAACTATATCTGAAATGCCTATCGGCACCTATATCTGATATGCCTATCGACACCTATATCTGAAATGCCTATCGACACCTATATCTGAAATGCCTATCGACACCTATATCTGAAATGCCTATCGACACCTATATCTGAAATGCCTATCGAAACCTATATCTGAAATGCCTATCGACACCTATATCTGAAATGCCTATCGACACCTATATCTGAAATGCCTATCGACACCTATATCTGAAATGCCTATCGACACCTATATCTGAAATGCCTATCGACACCTATATCTGAAATGCCTATCGACACCTATATCTGAAATGCCTATCGACACCTATATCTGAAATGCCTATCGACACCTATATCTGAAATGCCTATCGACACCTATTTTTGAAATGCCTATCGGAAACTACATCTGAAATGCCTATCAGCACCTATATTTGAAATGCCTATCGGCAACCATATCTGGAATGCCTATCGGCACCTATATTTGAAATGCCTATAGGCTTCTATATCTGAAATGCCTATCGGCACCTATTTTTAAAATGCCAATCGGCAACTATATCTGAAATGCCTATCGGCACCTATATCTGAAATGCCTATCGACACCTATATCTGAAATGCCTATCGACACCTATATCTGAAATGCCTATCGACACCTATATCTGAAATGCCTATCGACACCTATATCTGAAATGCCTATCGACACCTATATCTGAAATGCCTATCGACACCTATATCTGAAATGCCTATCGACACCTATATCTGAAATGCCTATCGACACCTATTTTTGAAATGCCTATCGGAAACTACATCTGAAATGCCTATCAGCACCTATATTTGAAATGCCTATCGGCAACCATATCTGGAATGCCTATCGGCACCTATATTTGAAATGCCTATCGGCTTCTATATCTGAAATGCCTATCGGCACCTATTTTAAAAATGCCGATCGGCAACTATATCTGAAATGCCTATCGGCACCTATATCTGAAATGCCTATCGACACCTATATCTGAAATGCCTATCGACACCTATATCTGAAATGCCTATCGACACCTATATCTGAAATGCCTATCGACACCTATATCTGAAATGCCTATCGACACCTATATCTGAAATGCCTATCGACACCTATATCTGAAATGCCTATCGACACCTATATCTGAATTGCCTATCGACACTTATTTTTGAAATGCCTATCGGAAACTACATCTGAAATGCCTATCAGCACCTATATCTGAAATGCCTATCGGCACCTATATCTGAAATGCCTATCGACACCTATATCTGAAATGCCTATCGACATCTATATCTGAAATGCCTATCGACACCTATATCTGAAATGCCTATCGACACCTATATCTGAAATGCCTATCGACACCTATATCTGAAATGCCTATCGACACCTATATCTGAAATGCCTATCGACACCTATATCTGAAATGCCTATCGACACCTATTTTTGAAATGCCTATCGGAAACTACATCTGAGATGCCTATCAGCACCTATATTTGAAATGCCTATCGGCAACCATATCTGGAATGCCTATCGGCACCTATATTTGAAATGCCTATCGGCTTCTATATCTGAAATGCCTATCGGCACCTATTTTTAAAATGCCAATCGGCAACTATATCTGAAATGCCTATCGGCACCTATATCTGAAATGCCTATCGACACCTATATCTGAAATGCCTATCGACACCTATATCTGAAATGCCTATCGACACCTATATCTGAAATGCCTATCGACACCTATGTCTGAAATGCCTATCGACACCTATATCTGAAATGCCTATCGACACCTATATCTGAAATGCCTATCGACACCTATATCTGAAATGCCTATCGACACCTATTTTTGAAATGCCTATCGGAAACTACATCTGAAACGCCTATCAGCACCTATATTTGAAATGCCTATCGGCAACCATATCTGGAATGCCTATCGGCACCTATATTTGAAATGCCTATCGGTTTCTATATCTGAAATGCCTATCGGCACCTATTTTTAAAATGCCAATCGGCAACTATATCTGAAATGCCTATCGGCACCTATATCTGAAATGCCTAACGACACTTATATCTGAAATGCCTATCGACACCTATATCTGAAATGCCTATCGACACCTATATCTGAAATGCCTATCGACACCTATATCTGAAATGCCTATCGACACCTATATCTGAAATGCCTATCGACACCTATATCTGAAATGCCTATCGACACCTATATCTGAAATGCCTATCGACACCTATTTTTGAAATGCCTATCGGAAACTACATCTGAAATGCCTATCAGCACCTATATTATTGAAATGCCTATCGGCAACCAAAATCTGGAATGCCTATCGGCACCTATATTTGAAATGCCTATCGGCTTCTATATCTGAAATGCCTATCGGCACCTATTTTTAAAATGCCAATCGGCAACTATATCTGAAATGCCTATCGGCACCTATATCTGAAATGCCTATCGACACCTATATCTGAAATGCCTATCGACACCTATATCTGAAATGCCTATCGACACCTATATCTGAAATGCCTATCGACACCTATATCTGAAATGCCTATCGAAACCTATATCTGAAATGCCTATCGACACCTATATCTGAAATGCCTATCGACACCTATATCTGAAATGCCTATCGACACCTATTTTTGAAATGCCTATCGGAAACTACATCTGAAATGCCTATCAGCATATATATATTTTGAAATGCCTATCGGCAACCAAAATCTGGAATGCCATTCGGCACCTATATTTGAAATGCCTATCGGCTTCTATATCTGAAATGCCTATCGGCACCTATTTTTAAAATGCCAATCGGCAACTATATCTGAAATGCCTATCGGCACCTATATCTGAAATGCCTATCGACACCTATATCTGAAATGCCTATCGACACCTATATCTGAAATGCCTATCGACACCTATATCTGAAATGCCTATCGACACCTATATCTGAAATGCCTATCGACACCTATATCTGAAATGCCTATCGACACCTATATCTGAAATGCCTATCGACACCTATATCTGAAATGCCTATCGACACCTATTTTTGAAATGCCTATCGGAAACTACATCTGAAATGCCTATCAGCACCTATATTTGAAATGCCTATCGGCAACCATATATGGAATGCCTATCGGCACCTATATTAGAAATGCCTATCGGCTTCTATATCTGAAATGCCTATCGGCACCTATTTTTAAAATGCCAATCGGCAACTATATCTGAAATGCCTATCGACACCTATATCTGAAATGAATATCGACACCTATATCTGAAATGCCTATCGACACATATATCTGAAATGCCTATCGACACCTATATCTGAAATGCCTATCGACACCTATATCTGAAATGCCTATCGACACCTATATCTGAAATGCCTATCGACACCTATTTTTGAAATGCCTATCGGAAACTACATCTGAAATGCCTATCAGCACCTATATTTGAAATGCCTATCGGCAACCATATCTGAAATGCCTATCGGCACCTATATTTGAAATGCCTATCGGCTTCTATATCTGAAATGCCTATCGGCACCTATTTTTAAAATGCCAATCGGCAACTATATCTGAAATGCCTATCGGCACCTATATCTGAAATGCCTATCGGCACCTATATCTGAAATGCCTATCGACACCTATATCTGAAATGCCTATCGACACCTATATCTGAAATGCCTATCGACACCTATATCTGAAATGCCTATCGACACCTATATCTGAAATGCCTATCGACACCTATATCTGAAATGCCTATCGACACCTATATCTGAAACGCCTATCGACACCTATTTTTGAAATGCCTATCGGAAACTACATCTGAAATGCCTATCAGCACCTATATTTGAAATGCCTATCGGCAACCATATCTGGAATGCCTATCGGCACCTATATTTGAAATGCCTATCGGCTTCTATATCTGAAATGCCTATCGGCACCTATTTTTAAAATGCCAATCGGAAACTATATCTGAAATGCCTATCGGCACATATATCTGAAATGCCTATCGAAACCTATGTCAGAAATGCCTATCGACACCTATATCTGAAATGCCTATCGACACCTATATCTGAAATGCCTATCGACACCTATATCTGAAATGCCTATCGACACCTATATCTGAAATGCCTATCGACACCTATATCTGAAATGCCTATCGACACCTATTTTTGAAATGCCTATCGGAAACTACATCTGAAATGCCTATCAGCACCTATATTTGAAATGCCTATCGGCAACCATATCTGGAATGCCTATCGGCACCTATATTTGAAATGCCTATCGGCTTCTATATCTGAAATGCCTATCGGCACCTATTTTTAAAGTGCCAATCGGCAACTATATCTGAAATGCCTATCGGCACCTATATCTGAAATGCCTATCGACACCTATATCTGAAATGCCTATCGACACCTATATCTGAAATGCCTATCGACACCTATATCTGAAATGCCTATCGACACCTATATCTGAAATGCCTATCGACACCTATATCTGAAATGCCTATCGACACCTATATCTGAAATGCCTATCGACACCTATATCTGAAATGCCTATCGACACCTATATCTGAAATGCCTATCGATACCTATTTTTGAAATGCCTATCGGAAACTACATCTGAAATGCCTATCAGCACCTATATTTGAAATGCCTATCGGCAACCATATCTGGAATGCCTATCGGCACCTATATTTGAAATGCCTATCGGCTTCTATATCTGAAATGCCTATCGGCACCTATTTTTAAAATGCCAATCGGCAACTATATCTGAAATGCCTATCGGCACCTATATCTGAAATGCCTATCGACACCTATATCTGAAATGCCTATCGACACCTATATCTGAAATGCCTATCGACACCTATATCTGAAATGCCTATCGACACCTATATCTGAAATGCCTATCGACACCTATATCTGAAATGCCTATCGACACCTATATCTGAAATGCCTATCGACACCTATATCTGAAATGCCTATCGACACCTATTTTTGAAATGCTTATCGGAAACTACATCTGAAATGCCTATCAGCACCTATATTTGAAATGCCTATCGGCAACCATATCTGGAATGCCTATCGGCACCTATATTTGAAATGCCTATCGGCTTCTATATCTGAAATGCTTATCGGCACCTATTTTTAAAATGCCAATCGGCAACTATATCTGAAATGCCTATCGGCACCTATATCTGAAATGCCTATCGACACCTATATCTGAAATGCCTATCGACACCTATATCTGAAATGCCTATCGACACCTATATCTGAAATGCCTATCGACACCTATATCTGAAATGCCTATCGACACCTATATCTGAAATGCCTATCGACACCTATATCTGAAATGCCTATCGACACCTATATCTGAAATGCCTATCGACACCTATATCTGAAATGCCTATCGACACCTATTTTTGAAATGCCTATCGGAAACTACATCTGAAATGCCTATCAGCACCTATATTTAAAATGCCTATCGGCAACCATATCTGGAATGCCTATCGGCACCTATATTTGAAATGCCTATCGACTTCTATATCTGAAATGCCTATCGGCACCTATTTTTAAAATGCCAATCGGCAACTATATCTGAAATGCCTATCGGCACCTATATCTGAAATGCCTATCGACACCTATATCTGAAATGCCTATCGACACCTATATCTGAAATGCCTATCGACACCTATATCTGAAATGCCTATCGACACCTATATCTGAAATGCCTATCGACACCTATATCTGAAATGCCTATCGACACCTATATCTGAAATGCCTATCGACACCTATATCTGAAATGCCTATCGACACCTATATCTGAAATGCCTATCGACACCTATATCTGAAATGCCTATCGACACCTATTTTTGAAATGCCTATCGGAAACTACATCTGAAATGCCTATCAGCACCTATATTTAAAATGCCTATCGGCAACCATATCTGGAATGCCTATCGGCACCTATATTTGAAATGCCTATCGGCTTCTATATCTGAAATGCCTATCGGCACCTATTTTTAAAATGCCAATCGGCAACTATATCTGAAATGCCTATCGGCACCTATATCTGAAATGCCTATCGACACCTATATCTGAAATGCCTATCGACACCTATATCTGAAATGCCTATCGACGCCTATTTTTGAAATGCCTATCGGAAACTACATCTGAAATTCCTATCAGCACCTATATTTGAAATGCCTATCGGCAACCATATCTGGAATGCCTATCGGCACCTATATTTGAAATGCCTATCGGCTTCTATATCTGAAATGCCTATCGGCACCTATTTTTAAAATGCCAATCGGCAACTATATCTGAAATGCCTATCGGCACCTATATCTGAAATGCCTATCGACACCTATATCTGAAATGCCTATCGACACCTATATCTGAAATGCCTATCGACACCTATATCTGAAATGCCTATCGACACCTATATCTGAAATGCCTATCGACACCTATATCTGAAATGCCTATCGACACCTATATCTGAAATGCCTATCGACACCTATATCTGAAATGCCTGTCGACACCTTTTTTTGAAATGCCTATCGGAAACTACATCTGAAATGCCTATCAGCACCTATATTTGAAATGCCTATCGGCAACCAAAATCTGGAATGCCTATCGGCACCTATATTTGAAATGCCTATCGGCTTCTATATCTGAAATGCCTATCGGCACCTATTTTTAAAATGCCAATCGGCAACTATATCTGAAATGCCTATCGGCACCTATATCTGAAATGCCTATCGACACCTATATCTGAAATGCCTATCGACACCTATATCTGAAATGCCTATCGACACCTATATCTGAAATGCCTATCGACACCTATATCTGAAATGCCTATCGACACCTATATCTGAAATGTCTATCGACACCTATATCTGAAATGCCTATCGACACCTATATCTGAAATGCCTATCGACACCTATGTTTGAAATGCCTATCGGAAACTACATCTCAAAATGCCTATCAGCACCTATATTTGAAATGCCTATCGGCAACCATATCTGGAATGCCTATCGGCACCTATATTTGAAATGCCTATCGGCTACTATATCTGAAATGCCTATCGGCACATATTTTTAAAATGCCAATCGGCAACTATATCTGAAATGCCTATCGGCACCTATATCTGAAATGCCTATCGACACCTATATCTGAAATGCCTATCGACACCTATATCTGAAATGCCTATCGACACCTATATCTGAAATGCCTATCGATACCTATATCTGAAATGCCTATCGACACCTATATCTGAAATGCCTATCGACACCTATATCTGAAATGCCTATCGACACCTATATCTGAAATGCCTATCGACACCTATATCTGAAATGCCTATCGACACCTATATCTGAAATGCCTATTGACACCTTTGTCTGAAATGCCTATCGACACCTATTTTTGAAATGCCTATCGGAAACTACATCTGAAATGCCTATCAGCACCTATATTTGAAATGCCTATCGGCAACCATATCTGGAATGCCTATCGGCACCTATATTTGAAATGCCTATTGGCTTCTATACCTGAAATGCCTATCGGCACCTATTTTTAAAATGCCAATCGGCAACTATATCTGAAATGCCTATCGGCACCTATATCTGAAATGCCTATCGACACCTATATCTGAAATGCCTATCGACACCTATATCTGAAATGCCTATCGACACCTATATCTGAAATGCCTATCGACACCTATATCTGATATGCCTATCGACACCTATATCTGAAATGCCTATCGACACCTATATCTGAAATGCCTATCGACACCTATATCTGAAATGCCAATCGACACCTATATCTGAAATGCCTATCGACACCTATTTTTGAAATGCCTATCGGAAACTACATCTGAAATGCCTATCAGGACCTATATTTGAAATGCCTATCGGCAACCATATCTGGAATGCCTATCGGCACCTATATTTGAAATGCCTATCGGCTTCTATATCTAAAATGCCTATCGGCACCTATTTTTAAAATGCCAATCGGCAACTATATCTGAAATGCCTATCGGCACCTATATCTGAAATGCCTATCGACACCTATATCTGAAATGCCTATCGACACCTATATCTGAAATGCCTATCGACACCTATATCTGAAATGCCTATCGACACCTATATCTGAAATGCCTATCGACACCTATATCTGAAATGCCTATCGACACCTATATCTGAAATGCCTATCGACACCTATATCTGAAATGCCTATCGACACCTATATCTGAAATGCCTATCGACACCTATATCTGAAATGCCTATCGACACCTATTTTTGAAATGCCTATCGGAAACTACATCTGAAATGCCTATCAGCACCTATATTTGAAATGCCTATCGGCAACCATATCTGGAATGCCTATCGGCACCTATATTTGAAATGCCTATCGGCTTCTATATCTGAAATGCCTATCGGCACCTATTTTTAAAATACCAATCGGCAACTATATCTGAAATGCCTATCGGCACCTATATCTGACATGCCTATCGACACCTATATCTGAAATGCCTATCGACACCTATATCTGAAATGCCTATCGACACCTATATCTGAAATGCCTATCGACACCTATATCTGAAATGCCTATCGACACCTATATCTGAAATGCCTATCGACACCTATATCTGAAATGCCTATTGACACCTTTGTCTGAAATGCCTATCGACACCTATTTTTGAAATGCCTATCGGAAACTACATCTGAAATGCCTATCAGCACCTATATTTGAAATGCCTATCGGCAAACATATCTGGAATGCCTATCGGCACCTATATTTGAAATGCCTATCGGCTTCTATACCTGAAATGCCTATCGGCACCTATTTTTAAAATGCCAATCGGCAACTATATCTGAAAGCCTATCGGCACCTATATCTGAAATGCCTATCGACACCTATATCTGAAATGCCTATCGACACCTATATCTGAAATGCCTATCGACACCTATATCTGAAATGCCTATCGACACCTATATCTGAAATGCCTATCGACACCTATATCTGAAATGCCTATCGACACCTATATCTGAAATGCCTATCGACACCTATATCTGAAATGCCTATCGACACCTATATCTGAAATGCCTATCGACACCTATATCTGAAATGCCTATCGACACCTATATCTGAAATGCCTATCGACACCTATATCTGAAATGCCTATCGACACCTATTTTTGAAATGCCTATCGGAAACTACATCTGAAATGCCTATCAGCACCTATATTTAAAATGCCTATCGGCAACCATATCTGGAATGCCTATCGGCACCTATATTTGAAATGCCTATCGGCTTCTATATCTGAAATGCCTATCGGCACCTATTTTTAAAATGCCAATCGGCAACTATATCTGAAATGCCTATCGGCACCTATATCTGAAATGCCTATCGACACCTATATCTGAAATGCCTATCGACACCTATATCTGAAATGCCTATCGACGCCTATTTTTAAAATGCCTATCGGAAACTACATCTGAAATGCCTATCAGCACCTATATTTGAAATGCCTATCGGCAACCATATCTGGAATGCCTATCGGCACCTATATTTGAAATGCCTATCGGCTTCTATATCTGAAATGCCTATCGGCACCTATTTTTAAAATGCCAATCGGCAACTATATCTGAAATGCCTATCGGCACCTATATCTGAAATGCCTATCGACACCTATATCTGAAATGCCTATCGACACCTATATCTGAAATGCCTATCGACACCTATATCTGAAATGCCTATCGACACCTATATCTGAAATGCCTATCGACACCTATATCTGAAATGCCTATCGACACCTATATCTGAAATGCCTGTCGACACCTTTTTTTGAAATGCCTATCGGAAACTACATCTGAAATGCCTATCAGCACCTATATTTGAAATGCCTATCGGCAACCAAAATCTGGAATGCCTATCGGCACCTATATTTGAAATGCCTATCGGCTTCTATATCTGAAATGCCTATCGGCACCTATTTTTAAAATGCCAATCGGCAACTATATCTGAAATGCCTATCGGCACCTATATCTGAAATGCCTATCGACACCTATATCTGAAATGCCTATCGACACCTATATCTGAAATGCCTATCGACACCTATATCTGAAATGCCTATCGACACCTATATCTGAAATGCCTATCGACACCTATATCTGAAATGTCTATCGACACCTATATCTGAAATGCCTATCGACACCTATATCTGAAATGCCTATCGACACCTATGTTTGAAATGCCTATCGGAAACTACATCTCAAAATGCCTATCAGCACCTATATTTGAAATGCCTATCGGCAACCATATCTGGAATGCCTATCGGCACCTATATTTGAAATGCCTATCGGCTACTATATCTGAAATGCCTATCGGCACCTATTTTTAAAATGCCAATCGGCAACTATATCTGAAATGCCTATCGGCACCTATATCTGAAATGCCTATCGACACCTATATCTGAAATGCCTATCGACACATATATCTGAAATGCCTATCGACACCTATATCTGAAATGCCTATCGGTACCTATATCTGAAATGCCTATCGACACCTATATCTGAAATGCCTATCGACACCTATATCTGAAATGCCTATCGACACCTATATCTGAAATGCCTATCGACACCTATATCTGAAATGCCTATCGACACCTATATCTGAAATGCCTATTGACACCTTTGTCTGAAATGCCTATCGACACCTATTTTTGAAATGCCTATCGGAAACTACATCTGAAATGCCTATCAGCACCTATATTTGAAATGCCTATCGGCAACCATATCTGGAATGCCTATCGGCACCTATATTTGAAATGCCTATCGGCTTCTATACCTGAAATGCCTATCGGCACCTATTTTTAAAATGCCAATCGGCAACTATATCTGAAATGCCTATCGACACCTATATCTGAAATACCTATCGACACCTATATCTGAAATGCCTATCGACACCTATATCTGATATGCCTATCGACACCTATATCTGAAATGCCTATCGACACCTATATCTGAAATGCCTATCGACACCTATATCTGAAATGCCTATCGACACCTATATCTGAAATGCCTATCGACACCTATTTTTGAAATGCCTATCGGAAACTACATCTGAAATGCCTATCAGCACCTATATTTGAAATGCCTATCGGCAACCATATCTGGAATGCCTATCGGCACCTATATTTGAAATGCCTATCGGCTTCTATATCTAAAATGCCTATCGGCACCTATTTTTAAAATGCCAATCGGCAACTATATCTGAAATGCCTATCGGCACCTATATCTGAAATGCCTATCGACACCTATATCTGAAATGCCTATCGACACCTATATCTGAAATGCCTATCGACACCTATATCTGAAATGCCTATCGACACCTATATCTGAAATGCCTATCGACACCTATATCTGAAATGCCTATCGACACCTATATCTGAAATGCCTATCGACACCTATATCTGAAATGCCCATCGACACCTATTTTTGAAATGCCTATCGGAAACTACATCTGAAATGCCTATCAGCACCTATATTTGAAATGCCTATCGCCAACCATATCTGGAATGCCTATCGGCACCTATATTTGAAATGCCTATCGGCTTCTATATCTGAAATGCCTATCGGCACCTATTTTTAAAATACCAATCGGCAACTATATCTGAAATGCCTATCGGCACATATTTTTAAAATGCCAATCGGCAACTATATCTGAAATGCCTATCGGCACCTATATCTGAAATGCCTATCGACACCTATATCTGAAATGCCTATCGACACCTATATCTGAAATGCCTATCGACACCTATATCTGAAATGCCTATCGATACCTATATCTGAAATGCCTATCGACACCTATATCTGAAATGCCTATCGACACCTATATCTGAAATGCCTATCGACACCTATATCTGAAATGCCTATCGACACCTATATCTGAAATGCCTATCGACACCTATATCTGAAATGCCTATTGACACCTTTGTCTGAAATGCCTATCGACACCTATATCTGAAATGCCTATCGACACCTATATCTGAAATGCCTATCGACACCTATATCTGAAATGCCTATCGACACCTATATCTGAAATGCCTATCGACACCTATATCTGAAATGTCTATCGACACCTATATCTGAAATGCCTATCGACACCTATATCTGAAATGCCTATCGACACCTATGTTTGAAATGCCTATCGGAAACTACATCTCAAAATGCCTATCAGCACCTATATTTGAAATGCCTATCGGCAACCATATCTGGAATGCCTATCGGCACCTATATTTGAAATGCCTATCGGCTACTATATCTGAAATGCCTATCGGCACATATTTTTAAAATGCCAATCGGACATTATATCTGAAATGCCTATCGGCACCTATATCTGAAATGCCTATCGACACCTATATCTGAAATGCCTATCGACACCTATATCTGAAATGCCTATCGACACCTATATCTGAAATGCCTATCGATACCTATATCTGAAATGCCTATCGACACCTATATCTGAAATGCCTATCGACACCTATATCTGAAATGCCTATCGACACCTATATCTGAAATGCCTATCGACACCTATATCTGAAATGCCTATCGACACCTATATCTGAAATGCCTATTGACACCTTTGTCTGAAATGCCTATCGACACCTATTTTTGAAATGCCTATCGGAAACTACATCTGAAATGCCTATCAGCACCTATATTTGAAATGCCTATCGGCAACCATATCTGGAATGCCTATCGGCACCTATATTTGAAATGCCTATTGGCTTCTATACCTGAAATGCCTATCGGCACCTATTTTTAAAATGCCAATCGGCAACTATATCTGAAATGCCTATCGGCACCTATATCTGAAATGCCTATCGACACCTATATCTGAAATGCCTATCGACACCTATATCTGAAATGCCTATCGACACCTATATCTGAAATGCCTATCGACACCTATATCTGATATGCCTATCGACACCTATATCTGAAATGCCTATCGACACCTATATCTGAAATGCCTATCGACACCTATATCTGAAATGCCAATCGACACCTATATCTGAAATGCCTATCGACACCTATTTTTGAAATGCCTATCGGAAACTACATCTGAAATGCCTATCAGGACCTATATTTGAAATGCCTATCGGCAACCATATCTGGAATGCCTATCGGCACCTACATTTGAAATGCCTATCGGCTTCTATATCTAAAATGCCTATCGGCACCTATTTTTAAAATGCCAATCGGCAACTATATCTGAAATGCCTATCGGCACCTATATCTGAAATGCCTATCGACACCTATATCTGAAATGCCTATCGACACCTATATCTGAAATGCCTATCGACACCTATATCTGAAATGCCTATCGACACCTATATCTGAAATGCCTATCGACACCTATATCTGAAATGCCTATCGACACCTATATCTGAAATGCCTATCGACACCTATATCTGAAATGACTATCGACACCTATATCTGAAATGCCTATCGACACCTATTTTTGAAATGCCTATCGGAAACTACATCTGAAATGCCTATCAGCACCTATATTTGAAATGCCTATCGGCAACCATATCTGGAATGCCTATCGGCACCTATATTTGAAATGCCTATCGGCTTCTATATCTGAAATGCCTATCGGCACCTATTTTTAAAATACCAATCGGCAACTATATCTGAAATGCCTATCGGCACCTATATCTGACATGCCTATCGACACCTATATCTGAAATGCCTATCGACACCTATATCTGAAATGCCTATCGACACCTATATCTGAAATGCCTATCGACACCTATATCTGAAATGCCTATCGACACCTATATCTGAAATGCCTATCGACACCTATATCTGAAATGCCTATTGACACCTTTGTCTGAAATGCCTATCGACACCTATTTTTGAAATGCCTATCGGAAACTACATCTGAAATGCCTATCAGCACCTATATTTGAAATGCCTATCGGCAACCATATCTGGAATGCCTATCGGCACCTATATTTGAAATGCCTATCGGCTTCTATACCTGAAATGCCTATCGGCACCTATTTTTAAAATGCCAATCGGCAACTATATCTGAAAGCCTATCGGCACCTATATCTGAAATGCCTATCGACACCTATATCTGAAATGCCTATCGACACCTATATCTGAAATGCCTATCGACACCTATATCTGAAATGCCTATCGACACCTATATCTGAAATGCCTATCGACACCTATATCTGAAATGCCTATCGACACCTATATCTGAAATGCCTATCGACACCTATATCTGAAATGCCTATCGACACCTATATCTGAAATGCCTATCGACACCTATATCTGAAATGCCTATCGACACCTATATCTGAAATGCCTATCGACACCTATATCTGAAATGCCTATCGACACCTATTTTTGAAATGCCTATCGGAAACTACATCTGAAATGCCTATCAGCACCTATATTTAAAATGCCTATCGGCAACCATATCTGGAATGCCTATCGGCACCTATATTTGAAATGCCTATCGGCTTCTATATCTGAAATGCCTATCGGCACCTATTTTTAAAATGCCAATCGGCAACTATATCTGAAATGCCTATCGGCACCTATATCTGAAATGCCTATCGACACCTATATCTGAAATGCCTATCGACACCTATATCTGAAATGCCTATCGACGCCTATTTTTAAAATGCCTATCGGAAACTACATCTGAAATGCCTATCAGCACCTATATTTGAAATGCCTATCGGCAACCATATCTGGAATGCCTATCGGCACCTATATTTGAAATGCCTATCGGCTTCTATATCTGAAATGCCTATCGGCACCTATTTTTAAAATGCCAATCGGCAACTATATCTGAAATGCCTATCGGCACCTATATCTGAAATGCCTATCGACACCTATATCTGAAATGCCTATCGACACCTATATCTGAAATGCCTATCGACACCTATATCTGAAATGCCTATCGACACCTATATCTGAAATGCCTATCGACACCTATATCTGAAATGCCTATCGACACCTATATCTGAAATGCCTGTCGACACCTTTTTTTGAAATGCCTATCGGAAACTACATCTGAAATGCCTATCAGCACCTATATTTGAAATGCCTATCGGCAACCAAAATCTGGAATGCCTATCGGCACCTATATTTGAAATGCCTATCGGCTTCTATATCTGAAATGCCTATCGGCACCTATTTTTAAAATGCCAATCGGCAACTATATCTGAAATGCCTATCGGCACCTATATCTGAAATGCCTATCGACACCTATATCTGAAATGCCTATCGACACCTATATCTGAAATGCCTATCGACACCTATATCTGAAATTCCTATCGACACCTATATCTGAAATGCCTATCGACACCTATATCTGAAATGCCTATCGACACCTATATCTGAAATGCGTATCGACACCTATATCTGAAATGCCTATCGACACCTATATCTGAAATGCCCATCGACACCTATTTTTGAAATGCCTATCGGAAACTACATCTGAAATGCCTATCAGCACCTATATTTGAAATGCCTATCGCCAACCATATCTGGAATGCCTATCGGCACCTATATTTGAAATGCCTATCGGCTTCTATATCTGAAATGCCTATCGGCACCTATTTTTAAAATACCAATCGGCAACTATATCTGAAATGCCTATCGGCACCTATATCTGACATGCCTATCGACACCTATATCTGAAATGCCTATCGACACCTATATCTGAAATGCCTATCGACACCTATATCTGAAATGCCTATCGACACCTATATCTGAAATGCCTATCGACACCTATATCTGAAATGCCTATCGACACCTATATCTGAAAAGCCTATTGACACCTTTGTCTGAAATGCCTATCGACACCTATTTTTGAAATGCCTATCGGAAACTACATCTGAAATGCCTATCAGCACCTATATTTGAAATGCCTATCGGCAACCATATCTGGAATGCCTATCGGCACCTATATTTGAAATGCCTATCGGCTTCTATACCTGAAATGCCTATCGGCACCTATTTTTAAAATGCCAATCGGCAACTATATCTGAAAGCCTATCGGCACCTATATCTGAAATGCCTATCGACACCTATATCTGAAATGCCTATCGACACCTATATCTGAAATGCCTATCGACACCTATATCTGAAATGCCTATCGACACATATATCTGATATGCCTATCGACACCTATATCTGAAATGCCTATCGACACCTATATCTGAAATGCCTATCGACACCTATATCTGAAATGCCTATCGACACCTATATCTGAAATGCCTATCGACACCTATTTTTGAAATGCCTATCGGAAACTACATCTGAAATGCCTATCAGCACCTATATTTGAAATGCCTATCGGCAACCATATCTGGAATGCCTATCGGCACCTATATTTGAAATGCCTATTGGCTTCTATATCTGAAATGCCTATCGGCACCTATTTTTAAAATGCCAATCGGCAACTATATCTGAAATGCCTATCGGCACTTATATCTGAAATGCCTATCGACACCTATATCTGAAATGCCTATCGACACCTATATCTGAAATGCCTATCGACACCTATATCTGAAATGCCTATCGACACCTATATCTGAAATGCCTATCGACACCTATATCTGAAATGCCTATCGACACCTATTTTTGAAATGCCTATCGGAAACTACATCTGAAATGCCTATCAGCACCTATATTTGAAATGCCTATCGGCAACCATATCTGGAATGCCTATCGGCACCTATATTTGAAATGCCTATCGGCTTCTATATCTGAAATGCCTATCGGCACCTATTTTTAAAATGCCAATCGGCAACTATATCTGAAATGCCTATCGGCACCTATATCTGAAATGCCTATCGACACCTATATCTGAAATGCCTATCGACACCTATATCTGAAATGCCTATGGACACCTATATCTGAAATGACTATCGACACCTATATCTGAAATGCCTATCGACACCTATATCTGAAATGCCTATCGACACCTATATCTGAAATGCCTATCGACACCTATATCTGAAATGCCTATCGACACCTATATCTGAAATGCCTATCGACACCTATTTTTGAAATGCCTATCGGAAACTACATCTGAAATGCCTATCAGCACCTATATTTGAAATGCCTATCGGCAACCATATCTGGAATGCCTATCGGCACCTATATTTGAAATGCCTATCGGCTTCTATATCTGAAATGCCTATCGGCACCTATATCTGAAATGCCTATCGACACCTATATCTGAAATGCCTATCGACACCTATATCTGAAATGCCTATCGACACCTATATCTGAAATGCCTATCGACACCTATATCTGAAATGCCTATCGACACCTATATCTGAAATGCCTATCGACACCTATATCTGAAATGCCTATCGACACCTATATCTGAAATGCCTATCGACACCTATATCTGAAATGCCTATCGACACCTATATCTGAAATGCCTATCGACACCTATATCTGAAATGCCTATCGACACCTATATCTGAAATGCCTATCGACACCTATATCTGAAATGCCTATCGACACCTATATCTGAAATGCCTATCGACACCTATATCTGAAATGCCTATCGACACCTATATCTGAAATGCCTATCGACACCTATATCTGAAATGCCTATCGACACCTATATCTGAAATGCCTATCGACACCTATATCTGAAATGCCTATCGACACCTATTTTTGAAATGCCTATCGGAAACTACATCTGAAATGCCTATCAGCACCTATATTTAAAATGCCTATCGGCAACCATATCTGGAATGCCTATCGGCACCTATATTTGAAATGCCTATCGGCTTCTATATCTGAAATGCCTATCGGCACCTATTTTTAAAATGCCAATCGGCAACTATATCTGAAATGCCTATCGGCACCTATATCTGAAATGCCTATCGACACCTATATCTGAAATGCCTATCGACACCTATATCTGAAATGCCTATCGACGCCTATTTTTAAAATGCCTATCGGAAACTACATCTGAAATGCCTATCAGCACCTATATTTGAAATGCCTATCGGCAACCATATCTGGAATGCCTATCGGCACCTATATTTGAAATGCCTATCGGCTTCTATATCTGAAATGCCTATCGGCACCTATTTTTAAAATGCCAATCGGCAACTATATCTGAAATGCCTATCGGCACCTATATCTGAAATGCCTATCGACACCTATATCTGAAATGCCTATCGACACCTATATCTGAAATGCCTATCGACACCTATATCTGAAATGCCTATCGACACCTATATCTGAAATGCCTATCGACACCTATATCTGAAATGCCTATCGACACCTATATCTGAAATGCCTGTCGACACCTTTTTTTGAAATGCCTATCGGAAACTACATCTGAAATGCCTATCAGCACCTATATTTGAAATGCCTATCGGCAACCAAAATCTGGAATGCCTATCGGCACCTATATTTGAAATGCCTATCGGCTTCTATATCTGAAATGCCTATCGGCACCTATTTTTAAAATGCCAATCGGCAACTATATCTGAAATGCCTATCGGCACCTATATCTGAAATGCCTATCGACACCTATATCTGAAATGCCTATCGACACCTATATCTGAAATGCCTATCGACACCTATATCTGAAATTCCTATCGACACCTATATCTGAAATGCCTATCGACACCTATATCTGAAATGCCTATCGACACCTATATCTGAAATGCGTATCGACACCTATATCTGAAATGCCTATCGACACCTATATCTGAAATGCCCATCGACACCTATTTTTGAAATGCCTATCGGAAACTACATCTGAAATGCCTATCAGCACCTATATTTGAAATGCCTATCGCCAACCATATCTGGAATGCCTATCGGCACCTATATTTGAAATGCCTATCGGCTTCTATATCTGAAATGCCTATCGGCACCTATTTTTAAAATACCAATCGGCAACTATATCTGAAATGCCTATCGGCACCTATATCTGACATGCCTATCGACACCTATATCTGAAATGCCTATCGACACCTATATCTGAAATGCCTATCGACACCTATATCTGAAATGCCTATCGACACCTATATCTGAAATGCCTATCGACACCTATATCTGAAATGCCTATCGACACCTATATCTGAAATGCCTATTGACACCTTTGTCTGAAATGCCTATCGACACCTATTTTTGAAATGCCTATCGGAAACTACATCTGAAATGCCTATCAGCACCTATATTTGAAATGCCTATCGGCAACCATATCTGGAATGCCTATCGGCACCTATATTTGAAATGCCTATCGGCTTCTATACCTGAAATGCCTATCGGCACCTATTTTTAAAATGCCAATCGGCAACTATATCTGAAAGCCTATCGGCACCTATATCTGAAATGCCTATCGACACCTATATCTGAAATGCCTATCGACACCTATATCTGAAATGCCTATCGACACCTATATCTGAAATGCCTATCGACACATATATCTGATATGCCTATCGACACCTATATCTGAAATGCCTATCGACACCTATATCTGAAATGCCTATCGACACCTATATCTGAAATGCCTATCGACACCTATATCTGAAATGCCTATCGACACCTATTTTTGAAATGCCTATCGGAAACTACATCTGAAATGCCTATCAGCACCTATATTTGAAATGCCTATCGGCAACCATATCTGGAATGCCTATCGGCACCTATATTTGAAATGCCTATTGGCTTCTATATCTGAAATGCCTATCGGCACCTATTTTTAAAATGCCAATCGGCAACTATATCTGAAATGCCTATCGGCACCTATATCTGAAATGCCTATCGACACCTATATCTGAAATGCCTATCGACACCTATATCTGAAATGCCTATCGACACCTATATCTGAAATGCCTATCGACACCTATATCTGAAATGCCTATCGACACCTATATCTGAAATGCCTATCGACACCTATTTTTGAAATGCCTATCGGAAACTACATCTGAAATGCCTATCAGCACCTATATTTGAAATGCCTATCGGCAACCATATCTGGAATGCCTATCGGCACCTATATTTGAAATGCCTATCGGCTTCTATATCTGAAATGCCTATCGGCACCTATTTTTAAAATGCCAATCGGCAACTATATCTGAAATGCCTATCGGCACCTATATCTGAAATGCCTATCGACACCTATATCTGAAATGCCTATCGACACCTATATCTGAAATGCCTATGGACACCTATATCTGAAATGACTATCGACACCTATATCTGAAATGCCTATCGACACCTATATCTGAAATGCCTATCGACACCTATATCTGAAATGCCTATCGACACCTATATCTGAAATGCCTATCGACACCTATATCTGAAATGCCTATCGACACCTATTTTTGAAATGCCTATCGGAAACTACATCTGAAATGCCTATCAGCACCTATATTTGAAATGCCTATCGGCAACCATATCTGGAATGCCTATCGGCACCTATATTTGAAATGCCTATCGGCTTCTATATCTGAAATGCCTATCGGCACCTATTTTTAAAATGCCAATCGGCAACTATATCTGAAATGCCTATCGGCACCTATATCTGAAATGCCTATCGACACCTATATCTGAAATGCCTATCGACACCTATATCTGAAATGCCTATAGACACCTATATCTGAAATGCCTATCGACACCTATATCTGAAATGCCTATCGACACCTATTTTTAAAATGCCTATCGGAAACTACATCTGAAATGCCTATCAGCACCTATATTTGAAATGCCTATCGGCAACCATATCTGGAATGCCTATCGGCACCTATATTTGAAATGCCTATCGGCTTTTATATCTGAAATGCCTATCGGCACCTATTTTTAAAATGCCAATCGGCAACTATATCTGAAATGCCTATCGGCACCTATATCTGAAATGCCTATCAACACCTATATCTGAAATGCCTATCGACACCTATATCTGAAATGCCTATCGACACCTATATCTGAAATGCCTATCGACACCTATATCTGAAATGCCTATCGACACCTATATCTGAAATGCCTATCGACACCTATATCTGAAATGCCTATCGACACCTATATCTGAAATGCCTATCGACAACTATTTTTGAAATGCCTATCAGAAACTACATCTGAAATGCCTATCAGCACCTATATTTGAATTGCCTATCGGCAACCATATCTGGAATGCCTATCGGCACCTATATTTGAAATGCCTATCGGCTTCTATATCTGAAATGCCTATCGGCACCTATTTTTAAAATGCCAATCGGCAACTATATCTGAAATGCCTATCGGCACCTATATCTGAAATGCCTATCGACACCTATATCTGAAATGCCTATCGACACCTATATCTGAAATGCCTATCGACACCTATATCTGAAATGCCTATCGACACCTATATCTGAAGTGCTTATCGACACCTATATCTGAAATGCCTATCGACACCTATATCTGAAATGCCTATCGACACCTATATCTGAAATGCCTATCGACACCTATATCTGAAATGCTTATCGACACCTATATCTGAAATGCCTATCGACACTTATATCTGAAATGCCTATCGACAACTATTTTTTAAATTCCTATCGGAAACTACATCTGAAATGCCTATCAGCACCTATATATTTTGAAATGCCTATCGGCAACCAAAATCTGGAATGCCTATCGGCACCTATATTTGAAATGCCTATCGGCTTCTATATCTAAAATGCCTATCGGCACCTATTTTAAAAATGCCAATCGGCAACTATATCTGAAATGCCTATCGGCACCTATATCTGAAATGCTTATCGACACCTATATCTGAAATGCCTATCGACACCTATATCTGAAATGCCCATCGACACCTATATCTGAAATGCCTATCGACACCTATATCTGAAATGCCTATCGACAACTATATCTGAAATGCCTATCGACACCTATATCTGAAATGCCTATCGACACCTATTTTTGAAATGCCTATCGGAAACTACATCTGAAATGCCTATCAGCACCTATATTTGAAATGCCTATCGGCAACCATATATGGAATGCCTATCGGCACCTATATTTGAAATGCCTATCGGCTTCTATATCTGAAATGCCTATCGGCACCTATTTTTAAAATGCCAATCGGCAACTATATCTGAAATGCCTATCGGCACCTATATCTGAAATGCCTATCGACACCTATATCTGAAATGCCTATCGACACCTATATCTGAAATGCCTATCGACACCTATATCTGAAATGCCTATCAACACCTATATCTGAAATGCCTATCGACACCTATATCTGAAATGCCTATCGACACCTATATCTGAAATGCCTATCGACACCTATATCTGAAATGCCTATCGACACCTATATCTGAAATGCCTATCGACACCTATATCTGAAATGCCTATCGACACCTATATCTGAAATGCCTATCGACACCTATTTTTGAAATGCCTATCGGAAACTACATCTGAAATGCCTATCAGCACCTATATTTGAAATGCCTATCGGCAACCATATCTGGAATGCCTATCGGCACCTATATTTGAAATGCCTATCGGCTTCTATATCTAAAATGCCTATCGGCACCTATTTTTAAAATGCCAATCGGCAACTATATCTGAAATGCCTATCGGCACCTATATCTGAAATGCCTATCGACACCTATATCTGAAATGCCTATCGACACCTATATCTGAAATGCCTATCGACACCTATATCTGAAATGCCTATCGACACCTATATCTGAAATGCCTATCGACACCTATATCTGAAATGCCTATCGACACCTATATCTGAAATGCCTATTGACACCTTTGTCTGAAATGCCTATCGACACCTATTTTTGAAATGCCTATCGGAAACTACATCTGAAATGCCTATCAGCACCTATATTTGAAATGCCTATCGGCAACCATATCTGGAATGCCTATCGGCACCTATATTTGAAATGCCTATCGGCTTCTATACCTGAAATGCCTATCGGCACCTATTTTTAAAATGCCAATCGGCAACTATATCTGAAATGCCTATCGGCACCTATATCTGAAATGCCTATCGACACCTATATCTGAAATGCCTATCGACACCTATATCTGAAATGCCTATCGACACCTATATCTGAAATGCCTATCGACACTTATATCTGATATGCCTATCGACACCTATATCTGAAATGCCTATCGACACCTATATCTGAAATGCCTATCGACACCTATATCTGAAATGCCTATCGACACCTATATCTGAAATGCCTATCGACACCTATTTTTGAAATGCCTATCGGAAACTACATCTGAAATGCCTATCAGCACCTATATTTGAAATGCCTATCGGCAAATATATCTGGAATGCCTATCGGCACCTATATTTGAAATGCCTATCGGCTTCTATATCTAAAATGCCTATCGGCACCTATTTTTAAAATGCCAATCGGCAACTATATCTGAAATGCCTATCGGCACCTATATCTGAAATGCCTATCGACACCTATATCTGAAATGCCTATCGACACCTATATCTGAAATGCCTATCGACACCTATATCTGAAATGCCTATCGACACCTATATCTGAAATGCCTATCGACACCTATATCTGAAATGCCTATCGACACCTATATCTGAAATGCCTATCGACACCTATATCTGAAATGCCTATCGACACCTATATCTGAAATGCCTATCGACACCTATTTTTGAAATGCCTATCGGAAACTACATCTGAAATGCCTATCAGCACCTATATTTGAAATGCCTATCGGCAACCATATCTGGAATGCCTATCGGCACCTATATTTGAAATGCCTATCGGCTTCTATATCTGAAATGCCTATCGGCACCTATTTTTAAAATACCAATCGGCAACTATATCTGAAATGCCTATCGGCACCTATATCTGAAATGCCTATCGACACCTATATCTGAAATGCCTATCGACACCTATATCTGAAATGCCTATCGACACCTATATCTGAAATGCCTATCGACACCTATATCTGAAATGCCTATCGACACCTATATCTGAAATGCCTGTCGACACCTATATCTGATTTGCCTATTGACACCTTTGTCTGAAATGCCTATCGACACCTATTTTTGAAATGCCTATCGGAAACTACATCTGAAATGCCTATCAGCACCTATATTTGAAATGCCTATCGGCAACCATATCTGGAATGCCTATCGGCACCTATATTTGAAATGCCTATCGGCTTCTATACCTGAAATACCTATCGGCACCTATTTTTAAAATGCCAATCGGCAACTATATCTGAAAGCCTATCGGCACCTATATCTGAAATGCCTATCGACACCTATATCTGAAATGCCTATCGACACCTATATCTGAAATGCCTATCGACACCTATATCTGAAATGCCTATCGACACATATATCTGATATGCCTATCGACACCTATATCTGAAATGCCTATCGACACCTATATCTGAAATGCCTATCGACACCTATATCTGAAATGCCTATCGACACCTATATCTGAAATGCCTATCGACACCTATTTTTGAAATGCCTATCGGAAACTACATCTGAAATGCCTATCAGCACCTATATTTGAAATGCCTATCGGCAACCATATCTGGAATGCCTATCGGCACCTATATTTGAAATGCCTATCGGCTTCTATATCTGAAATGCCTATCGGCACCTATTTTTAAAATGCCAATCGGCAACTATATCTGAAATGCCTATCGGCACCTATATCTGAAATGCCTATCGACACCTATATCTGAAATGCCTATCGACACCTATATCTGAAATGCCTATCGACACCTATATCTGAAATGCCTATCGACACCTATATCTGAAATGCCTATCGACACCTATATCTGAAATGCCTATCGACACCTATATCTGAAATGCCTATCGACACCTATATCTGAAATGCCTATCGACACCTATTTTTGAAATGCCTATCGGAAACTACATCTGAAATGCCTATCAGCACCTATATTTGAAATGCCTATCGGCAACCATATCTGGAATGCCTATCGGCACCTATATTTGAAATGCCTATCGGCTTCTATATCTGAAATGCCTATCGGCACCTATTTTTAAAATGCCAATCGGCAACTATATCTGAAATGCCTATCGGCACCTATATCTGAAATGCCTATCGACACCTATATCTGAAATGCCTATCGACACCTATATCTGAAATGCCTATGGACACCTATATCTGAAATGACTATCGACACCTATATCTGAAATGCCTATCGACACCTATATCTGAAATGCCTATCGACACCTATATCTGAAATGCCTATCGACACCTATATCTGAAATGCCTATCGACACCTATATCTGAAATGCCTATCGACACCTATATCTGAAATGCCTATCGACACCTATATCTGAAATGCCTATCGACACCTATTTTTGAAATGCCTATCGGAAACTACATCTGAAATGCCTATCAGCACCTATATTTGAAATGCCTATCGGCAACCATATCTGGAATGCCTATCGGCACCTATATTTGAAATGCCTATCGGCTTCTATATCTAAAATGCCTATCGGCACCTATTTTTAAAATGCCAATCGGCAACTATATCTGAAATGCCTATCGGCACCTATATCTGAAATGCCTATCGACACCTATATCTGAAATGCCTATCGACACCTATATCTGAAATGCCTATCGACACCTATATCTGAAATGCCTATCGACACCCATATCTGAAATGCCTATCGACACCTATATCTGAAATGCCTATCGACACCTATATCTGAAATGCCTATTGACACCTTTGTCTGAAATGCCTATCGACACCTATTTTTGAAATGCCTATCGGAAACTACATCTGAAATGCCTATCAGCACCTATATTTGAAATGCCTATCGGCAACCATATCTGGAATGCCTATCGGCACCTATATTTGAAATGCCTATCGGCTTCTATACCTGAAATGCCTATCGGCACCTATTTTTAAAATGCCAATCGGCAACTATATCTGAAATGCCTATCGGCACCTATATCTGCAATGCCTATCGACACCTATATCTGAAATGCCTATCGACACCTATATCTGAAATGCCTATCGACACCTATATCTGAAATGCCTATCGACACTTATATCTGATATGCCTATCGACACCTATATCTGAAATGCCTATCGACACCTATATCTGAAATGCCTATCGACACCTATATCTGAAATGCCTATCGACACCTATATCTGAAATGCCTATCGACACCTATTTTTGAAATGCCTATCGGAAACTACATCTGAAAAACCTATCAGCACCTATATTTGAAATGCCTATCGGCAAATATATCTGGAATGCCTATCGGCACCTATATTTGAAATGCCTATCGGCTTCTATATCTAAAATGCCTATCGGCACCTATTTTTAAAATGCCAATCGGCAACTATATCTGAAATGCCTATCGGCACCTATATCTGAAATGCCTATCGACACCTATATCTGAAATGCCTATCGACACCTATATCTGAAATGCCTATCGACACCTATATCTGAAATGCCTATCGACACCTATATCTGAAATGCCTATCGACACCTATATCTGAAATGCCTATCGACACCTATATCTGAAATGCCTATCGACACCTATATCTGAAATGCCTATCGACACCTATATCTGAAATGCCTATCGACACCTATTTTTGAAATGCCTATCGGAAACTACATCTGAAATGCCTATCAGCACCTATATTTGAAATGCCTATCGGCAACCATATCTGGAATGCCTATCGTCACCTATATTTGAAATGCCTATCGGCTTCTATATCTGAAATGCCTATCGGCACCTATTTTTAAAATACCAATCGGCAACTATATCTGAAATGCCTATCGGCACCTATATCTGAAATGCCTATCGACACCTATATCTGAAATGCCTATCGACACCTATATCTGAAATGCCTATCGACACCTATATCTGAAATGCCTATCGACACCTATATCTGAAATGCCTATCGACACCTATATCTGATTTGCCTATTGACACCTTTGTCTGAAATGCCTATCGACACCTATTTTTGAAATGCCTATCGGAAACTACATCTGAAATGCCTATCAGCACCTATATTTGAAATGCCTATCGGCAAACATATCTGGAATGCCTATCGGCACCTATATTTGAAATGCCTATCGGCTTCTATACCTGAAATACCTATCGGCACCTATTTTTAAAATGCCAATCGGCAACTATATCTGAAAGCCTATCGGCACCTATATCTGAAATGCCTATCGACACCTATATCTGAAATGCCTATCGACACCTATATCTGAAATGCCTATCGACACCTATATCTGAAATGCCTATCGACACATATATCTGATATGCCTATCGACACCTATATCTGAAATGCCTATCGACACCTATATCTGAAATGCTTATCGACACCTATATCTGAAATGCCTATCGACACCTATATCTGAAATGCCTATCGACACCTATTTTTGAAATGCCTATCGGAAACTACATCTGAAATGCCTATCAGCACCTATATTTGAAATGCCTATCGGCAACCATATCTGGAATGCCTATCGGCACCTATATTTGAAATGCCTATCGGCTTCTATATCTGAAATGCCTATCGGCACCTATTTTTAAAATGCCAATCGGCAACTATATCTGAAATGCCTATCGGCACCTATATCTGAAATGCCTATCGACACCTATATCTGAAATGCCTATCGACACCTATATCTGAAATGCCTATCGACACCTATATCTGAAATGCCTATCGACACCTATATCTGAAATGCCTATCGACACCTATATCTGAAATGCCTATCGACACCTATATCTGAAATGCCTATCGACACCTATATCTGAAATGCCTATCGACACCTATTTTTGAAATGCTTATCGGAAACTACATCTGAAATGCCTATCAGCACCTATATTTGAAATGCCTATCGGCAACCATATCTGGAATGCCTATCGGCACCTATATTTGAAATGCCTATCGGCTTCTATATCTGAAATGCTTATCGGCACCTATTTTTAAAATGCCAATCGGCAACTATATCTGAAATGCCTATCGGCACCTATATCTGAAATGCCTATCGACACCTATATCTGAAATGCCTATCGACACCTATATCTGAAATGCCTATCGACACCTATATCTGAAATGCCTATCGACACCTATATCTGAAATGCCTATCGACACCTATATCTGAAATGCCTATCGACACCTATATCTGAAATGCCTATCGACACCTATATCTGAAATGCCTATCGACACCTATATCTGAAATGCCTATCGACACCTATTTTTGAAATGCCTATCGGAAACTACATCTGAAATGCCTATCGGAAACTACATCTGAAATGCCTATCAGCACCTATATTTAAAATGCCTATCGGCAACCATATCTGGAATGCCTATCGGCACCTATATTTGAAATGCCTATCGACTTCTATATCTGAAATGCCTATCGGCACCTATTTTTAAAATGCCAATCGGCAACTATATCTGAAATGCCTATCGGCACCTATATCTGAAATGCCTATCGACACCTATATCTGAAATGCCTATCGACACCTATATCTGAAATGCCTATCGACACCTATATCTGAAATGCCTATCGACACCTATATCTGAAATGCCTATCGACACCTATATCTGAAATGCCTATCGACACCTATATCTGAAATGACTATCGACACCTATATCTGAAATGCCTATCGACACCTATATCTGAAATGCCTATCGACACCTATATCTGAAATGCCTATCGACACCTATTTTTGAAATGCCTATCGGAAACTACATCTGAAATGCCTATCAGCACCTATATTTGAAATGCCTATCGGCAACCATATCTGGAATGCCTATCGGCACCTATATTTGAAATGCCTATCGGCTTCTATATCTAAAATGCCTATCGGCACCTATTTTTAAAATGCCAATCGGCAACTATATCTGAAATGCCTATCGGCACCTATATCTGAAATGCCTATCGACACCTATATCTGAAATGCCTATCGACACCTATATCTGAAATGCCTATCGACACCTATATCTGAAATGCCTATCGACACCTATATCTGAAATGCCTATCGACACCTATATCTGAAATGCCTATCGACACCTATATCTGAAATGCCTATTGACACCTTTGTCTGAAATGCCTATCGACACCTATTTTTGAAATGCCTATCGGAAACTACATCTGAAATGCCTATCAGCACCTATATTTGAAATGCCTATCGGCAACCATATCTGGAATGCCTATCGGCACCTATATTTGAAATGCCTATCGGCTTCTATACCTGAAATGCCTATCGGCACCTATTTTTAAAATGCCAATCGGCAACTATATCTGAAATGCCTATCGGCACCTATATCTGAAATGCCTATCGACACCTATATCTGAAATGCCTATCGACACCTATATCTGAAATGCCTATCGACACCTATATCTGAAATGCCTATCGACACTTATATCTGATATGCCTATCGACACCTATATCTGAAATGCCTATCGACACCTATATCTGAAATGCCTATCGACACCTATATCTGAAATGCCTATCGACACCTATATCTGAAATGCCTATCGACACCTATTTTTGAAATGCCTATCGGAAACTACATCTGAAATGCCTATCAGCACCTATATTTGAAATGCCTATCGGCAAATATATCTGGAATGCCTATCGGCACCTATATTTGAAATGCCTATCGGCTTCTATATCTAAAATGCCTATCGGCACCTATTTTTAAAATGCCAATCGGCAACTATATCTGAAATGCCTATCGGCTCCTATATCTGAAATGCCTATCGACACCTATATCTGAAATGCCTATCGACACCTATATCTGAAATGCCTATCGACACCTATATCTGAAATGCCTATCGACACCTATATCTGAAATGCCTATCGACACCTATATCTGAAATGCCTATCGACACCTATATCTGAAATGCCTATCGACACCTATATCTGAAATGCCTATCGACACCTATATCTGAAATGCCTATCGACACCTATTTTTGAAATGCCTATCGGAAACTACATCTGAAATGCCTATCAGCACCTATATTTGAAATGCCTATCGGCAACCATATCTGGAATGCCTATCGGCACCTATATTTGAAATGCCTATCGGCTTCTATATCTGAAATGCCTATCGGCACCTATTTTTAAAATACCAATCGGCAACTATATCTGAAATGCCTATCGGCACCTATATCTGAAATGCCTATCGACACCTATATCTGAAATGCCTATCGACACCTATATCTGAAATGCCTATCGACACCTATATCTGAAATGCCTATCGACACCTATATCTGAAATGCCTATCGACACCTATATCTGAAATGCCTATCGACACCTATATCTGATTTGCCTATTGACACCTTTGTCTGAAATGCCTATCGACACCTATTTTTGAAATGCCTATCGGAAACTACATCTGAAATGCCTATCAGCACCTATATTTGAAATGCCTATCGGCAACCATATCTGGAATGCCTATCGGCACCTATATTTGAAATGCCTATCGGCTTCTATACCTGAAATACCTATCGGCACCTATTTTTAAAATGCCAATCGGCAACTATATCTGAAATGCCTATCGGCACCTATATCTGAAATGCCTATCGACACCTATATCTGAAATGCCTATCGACACCTATATCTGAAATGCCTATCGACACCTATATCTGAAATGCCTATCGACACTTATATCTGATATGCCTATCGACACCTATATCTGAAATGCCTATCGACACCTATATCTGAAATGCCTATCGACACCTATATCTGAAATGCCTATCGACACCTATATCTGAAATGCCTATCGACACCTATTTTTGAAATGCCTATCGGAAACTACATCTGAAATGCCTATCAGCACCTATATTTGAAATGCCTATCGGCAAATATATCTGGAATGCCTATCGGCACCTATATTTGAAATGCCTATCGGCTTCTATATCTAAAATGCCTATCGGCACCTATTTTTAAAATGCCAATCGGCAACTATATCTTAAATGCCTATCGGCACCTATATCTGAAATGCCTATCGACACCTATATCTGAAATGCCTATCGACACCTATATCTGAAATGCCTATCGACACCTATATCTGAAATGCCTATCGACACCTATATCTGAAATGCCTATCGACACCTATATCTGAAATGCCTATCGACACCTATATCTGAAATGCCTATCGACACCTATATCTGAAATGCCTATCGACACCTATATCTGAAATGCCTATCGACACCTATTTTTGAAATGCCTATCGGAAACTACATCTGAAATGCCTATCAGCACCTATATTTGAAATGCCTATCGGCAACCATATCTGGAATGCCTATCGGCACCTATATTTGAAATGCCTATCGGCTTCTATATCTGAAATGCCTATCGGCACCTATTTTTAAAATACCAATCGGCAACTATATCTGAAATGCCTATCGGCACCTATATCTGAAATGCCTATCGACACCTATATCTGAAATGCCTATCGACACCTATATCTGAAATGCCTATCGACACCTATATCTGAAATGCCTATCGACACCTATATCTGAAATGCCTATCGACACCTATATCTGAAATGCCTATCGACACCTATATCTGATTTGCCTATTGTCACCTTTGTCTGAAATGCCTATCGACACCTATTTTTGAAATGCCTATCGGAAACTACATCTGAAATGCCTATCAGCACCTATATTTGAAATGCCTATCGGCAACCATATCTGGAATGCCTATCGGCACCTATATTTGAAATGCCTATCGGCTTCTATACCTGAAATACCTATCGGCACCTATTTTTAAAATGCCAATCGGCAACTATATCTGAAAGCCTATCGGCACCTATATCTGAAATGCCTATCGACACCTATATCTGAAATGCCTATCGACACCTATATCTGAAATGCCTATCGACACCTATATCTGAAATGCCTATCGACACATATATCTGATATGCCTATCGACACCTATATCTGAAATGCCTATCGACACCTATATCTGAAATGCCTATCGACACCTATATCTGAAATGCCTATCGACACCTATATCTGAAATGCCTATCGACACCTATTTTTGAAATGCCTATCGGAAACTACATCTGAAATGCCTATCAGCACCTATATTTGAAATGCCTATCGGCAACCATATCTGGAATGCCTATCGGCACCTATATTTGAAATGCCTATCGGCTTCTATATCTGAAATGCCTATCGGCACCTATTTTTAAAATGCCAATCGGCAACTATATCTGAAATGCCTATCGGCACCTATATCTGAAATGCCTATCGACACCTATATCTGAAATGCCTATCGACACCTATATCTGAAATGCCTATCGACACCTATATCTGAAATGCCTATCGACACCTATATCTGAAATGCCTATCGACACCTATATCTGAAATGCCTATCGACACCTATATCTGAAATGCCTATCGACACCTATATCTGAAATGCCTATCGACACCTATTTTTGAAATGCCTATCGGAAACTACATCTGAAATGCCTATCAGCACCTATATTTGAAATGCCTATCGGCAACCATATCTGGAATGCCTATCGGCACCTATATTTGAAATGCCTATCGGCTTCTATATCTGAAATGCCTATCGGCACCTATTTTTAAAATGCCAATCGGCAACTATATCTGAAATGCCTATCGGCACCTATATCTGAAATGCCTATCGACACCTATATCTGAAATGCCAATCGACACCTATATCTGAAATGCCTATGGACACCTATATCTGAAATGACTATCGACACCTATATCTGAAATGCCTATCGACACCTATATCTGAAATGCCTATCGACACCTATATCTGAAATGCCTATCGACACCTATATCTGAAATGCCTATCGACACCTATTTTTGAAATGCCTATCGGAAACTACATCTGAAATGCCTATCAGCACCTATATTTGAAATGCCTATCGGCAACCATATCTGGGATGCCTATCGGCACCTATATTTAAAATGCCTATCGGCTTCTATATCTGAAATTCCTATCGGCACCTATTTTTAAAATGCCAATCGGCAACTATATCTGAAATGCCTATCGGCACCTATATCTGAAATGCCTATCGACACCTATATCTGAAATGCCTATCGACATCTATATCTGAAATGCCTATCGACACCTATATCTGAAATGCCTATCGACACCTATATCTGAAATGCCTATCGACACCTATTTTTAAAATGCCTATCGGAAACTACATCTGAAATGCCTATCAGCACCTATATTTGAAATGCCTATCGGCAACCATATCTGGAATGCCTATCGGCACCTAAATTTGAAATGCCTATCGGCTTTTATATCTGAAATGCCTATCGGCACCTATTTTTAAAATGCCAATCGGCAACTATATCTGAAATGCCTATCGGCACCTATATCTGAAATGCCTATCGACACCTATATCTGAAATGCCTATCGACACCTATATCTGAAATGCCTATCGACACCTATATCTGAAATGCCTATCGACACCTATATCTGAAATGCCTATCGACACCTATATCTGAAATGCCTATCGACACCTATATCTGAAATGCCTATCGACACCTATATCTGAAATGCCTATCGACACCTATTTTTGAAATGCCTATCGGAAACTACATCTGAAATGCCTATCAGCACCTATATTTGAAATGCCTATCGGCAACCATATCTGGAATGCCTATCGGCACCTATATTTGAAATGCCTATCGGCTTCTATATCTGAAATGCCTTTCGGCACCTATTTTTAAAATGCCAATCGGCAACTATATCTGAAATGCCTATCGGCACCTATATCTGAAATGCCTATCGACACCTATATCTGAAATGCCAATCGACACCTATATCTGAAATGCCTATGGACACCTATATCTGAAATGACTATCGACACCTATATCTGAAATGCCTATCGACACCTATATCTGAAATGCCTATCGACACCTATATCTGAAATGCCTATCGACACCTATATCTGAAATGCCTATCGACACCTATATCTGAAATGCCTATCGACACCTATTTTTGAAATGCCTATCGGAAACTACATCTGAAATGCCTATCAGCACCTATATTTGAAATGCCTATCGGCAACCATATCTGGGATGCCTATCGGCACCTATATTTAAAATGCCTATCGGCTTCTATATCTGAAATGCCTATCGGCACCTATTTTTAAAATGCCAATCGGCAACTAAATCTGAAATGCCTATCGGCACCTATATCTGAAATGCCTATCGACACCTATATCTGAAATGCCTATCGACATCTATATCTGAAATGCCTATCGACACCTATATCTGAAATGCCTATCGACACCTATATCTGAAATGCCTATCGACACCTATTTTTAAAATGCCTATCGGAAACTACATCTGAAATGCCTATCAGCACCTATATTTGAAATGCCTATCGGCAACCATATCTGGAATGCCTATCGGCACCTATATTTGAAATGCCTATCGGCTTCTATATCTGAAATGCCTATCGGCACCTATTTTTAAAATGCCAATCGGCAACTATATCTGAAATGCCTATCGGCACCTATATCTGAAATGCCTATCGACGCCTATATCTGAAATGCCTATCGACACCTATATCTGAAATGCCTATCGACACCTATATCTGAAATGCCTATCGACACCTATATCTAAAATGCTTATCGACACCTATATCTGAAATGCCTATCGACACCTATATCTGAAATGCCTATCGACACCTATATCTGAAATGCCTATCGACACCTATTTTTGAAATGCCTATCGGAAACTACATCTGAAATGCCTATCAGCACCTATATATTTTGAAATGCCTACGGCAACCAAAATCTGGAATGCCTATCGGCACCTATATTTGAAATGCCTATCGGCTTCTATATCTGAAATGCCTATCGGCACCTATTTTTAAAATGCCAATCGACACCTATATCTGAAATGCCTATCGACACCTATATCTGAAATGCCTATCGACACCTATTTTTGAAATGCCTATCGGAAACTACATCTGAAATGCCTATCAGCACCTATATTTGAAATGCCTATCGGCAACCATATATGGAATGCCTATCGGCACCTATATTTGAAATGCCTATCGGCTTCTATATCTGAAATGCCTATCGGCACCTATTTTTAAAATGCCAATCGGCAACTATATCTAAAATGCCTATCGGCACCTATATCTGAAATGCCTATCGACACCTATATCTGAAATGCCTATCGACACCTATATCTGAAATGCCTATCGACACCTATATCTGAAATGCCTATCGACACCTATATCTGAAATGCCTATCGACACATATATCTGAAATGCCTATCGACACCTATATCTGAAATGCCTATCGACACCTATATCTTAAATGCCTATCGACACCTATATCTGAAATGCCTATCGACACCTATTTTTGAAATGCCTATCGGAAACTACATCTGAAATGCCTATCAGCACCTATATTTGAAATGCCTATCGGCAACCATATCTGGAATGCCTATCGGCACCTATATTTGAAATGCCTATCGGCTTCTATATCTGAAATGCCTATCGGCACCTATTTTTAAAATGCCAATCAGCAACTATATCTGAAATGCCTATCGGCACCTATATCTGAAATGCCTATCGGCACCTATATCTGAAATGCCTATCGACACCTATATCTGAAATGCCTATCGACACCTATATCTGAAATGCCTATCGACACCTATATCTGAAATGCCTATCGACACCTATATCTGAAATGCCTATCGGCACCTATATCAGAAATGCCTATCGACACCTATATCTGAAATGCCTATCGACACCTATATCTGAAATGCCTATCGACACCTATATCTGAAATGCTAATCGACACCTATATCTGAAATGCCTATCGAAACCTATATCTGAAATGCCAATCGACACCTATATCTTAAATGCCTATCGACACCTATATCTGAAATGCCTATCGACACCTATATCTGAAATGCCTATCGACACCTATTTTTGAAATGCCTATCGGAAACTACATCTGAAATGCCTATCAGCACCTATATTTGAAATGCCTATCGGCAACCATATCTGGAATGCCTATCGGCACCTATATTTGAAATGCCTATCGGCTTCTATATCTAAAATGCCTATCGGCACCTATTTTTAAAATGCCAATCGGCAACTATATCTGAAATGCCTATCGGCACCTATATCTGAAATGCCTATCGACACCTATATCTGAAATGCCTATCGACACCTATATCTGAAATGCCTATCGACACCTATATCTGAAATGCCTATCGACACCTATATCTGAAATGCCTATTGACACCTTTGTCTGAAATGCCTATCGACACCTATTTTTGAAATGCCTATCGGAAACTACATCTGAAATGCCTATCAGCACCTATATTTGAAATGCCTATCGGCAACCATATCTGGAATGCCTATCGGCACCTATATTTGAAATGCCTATCGGCTTCTATACCTGAAATGCCTATCGGCACCTATTTTTAAAATGCCAATCGGCAACTATATCTGAAATGCCTATCGGCACCTATATCTGAAATGCCTATCGACACCTATATCTGAAATGCCTATCGACACCTATATCTGAAATGCCTATCGACACCTATATCTGAAATGCCTATCGACACTTATATCTGATATGCCTATCGACACCTATATCTGAAATGCCTATCGACACCTATATCTGAAATGCCTATCGACACCTATATCTGAAAAGCCTATCGACACCTATATCTGAAATGCCTATCGACACCTATTTTTGAAATGCCTATCGGAAACTACATCTGAAATGCCTATCAGCACCTATATTTGAAATGCCTATCGGCAAATATATCTGGAATGCCTATCGGCACCTATATTTGAAATGCCTATCGGCTTCTATATCTAAAATGCCTATCGGCACCTATTTTTAAAATGCCAATCGGCAACTATATCTGAAATGCCTATCGGCACCTATATCTGAAATGCCTATCGACACCTATATCTGAAATGCCTATCGACACCTATATCTGAAATGCCTATCGACACCTATATCTGAAATGCCTATCGACACCTATATCTGAAATGCCTATCGACACCTATATCTGAAATGCCTATCGACACCTATATCTGAAATGCCTATCGACACCTATATCTGAAATGCCTATCGACACCTATATCTGAAATGCCTATCGAAACCTATTTTTGAAATGCCTATCGGAAACTACATCTGAAATGCCTATCAGCACCTATATTTGAAATGCCTATCGGCAACCATATCTGGAATGCCTATTGGCACCTATATTTGAAATGCCTATCGGCTTCTATATCTGAAATGCCTATCGGCACCTATTTTTAAAATACCAATCGGCAACTATATCTGAAATGCCTATCGGCACCTATATCTGAAATGCCTATCGACACCTATATCTGAAATGCCTATCGACACCTATATCTGAAATGCCTATCGACACCTATATCTGAAATGCCTATCGACACCTATATCTGAAATGCCTATCGACACCTATATCTGAAATGCCTATCGACACCTATATCTGATTTGCCTATTGACACCTTTGTCTGAAATGCCTATCGACACCTATTTTTGAAATGCCTATCGGAAACTACATCTGAAATGCCTATCAGCACCTATATTTGAAATGCCTATCGGCAACCATATCTGGAATGCCTATCGGCACCTATATTTGAAATGCCTATCGGCTTCTATACCTGAAATACCTATCGGCACCTATTTTTAAAATGCCAATCGGCAACTATATCTGAAAGCCTATCGGCACCTATATCTGAAATGCCTATCGACACCTATATCTGAAATGCCTATCGACACCTATATCTGAAATGCCTATCGACACCTATATCTGAAATGCCTATCGACACATATATCTGATATGCCTATCGACACCTATATCTGAAATGCCTATCGACACCTATATCTGAAATGCCTATCGACACCTATATCTGAAATGCCTATCGACACCTATATCTGAAATGCCTATCGACACCTATTTTTGAAATGCCTATCGGAAACTACATCTGAAATGCCTATCAGCACCTATATTTGAAATGCCTATCGGCAACCATATCTGGAATGCCTATCGGCACCTATATTTGAAATGCCTATCGGCTTCTATATCTGAAATGCCTATCGGCACCTATTTTTAAAATGCCAATCGGCAACTATATCTGAAATGCCTATCGGCACCTATATCTGAAATGCCTATCGACACCTATATCTGAAATGCCTATCGACACCTATATCTGAAATGCCTATCGACACCTATATCTGAAATGCCTATCGACACCTATATCTGAAATGCCTATCGACACCTATATCTGAAATGCCTATCGACACCTATATCTGAAATGCCTATCGACACCTATATCTGAAATGCCTATCGACACCTATTTTTGAAATGCCTATCGGAAACTACATCTGAAATGCCTATCAGCACCTATATTTGAAATGCCTATCGGCAACCATATCTGGAATGCCTATCGGCACCTATATTTGAAATGCCTATCGGCTTCTATATCTGAAATGCCTATCGGCACCTATTTTTAAAATGCCAATCGGCAACTATATCTGAAATGCCTATCGGCACCTATATCTGAAATGCCTATCGACACCTATATCTGAAATGCCTATCGACACCTATATCTGAAATGCCTATGGACACCTATATCTGAAATGACTATCGACACCCATATCTGAAATGCCTATCGACACCTATATCTGAAATGTCTATCGACACCTATATCTGAAATGCCTATCGACACCTATATCTGAAATGCCTATCGACACCTATATCTGAAATGCCTATCGACACCTATATCTGAAATGCCTAGCGACACCTATATCTGAAATGCCTATCGACACCTATTTTTGAAATGCCTATCGGAAACTACATCTGAAATGCCTATCAGCACCTATATTTGAAATGCCTATCGGCAACCATATCTGGAATGCCTATCGGCACCTATATTTGAAATGCCTATCGGCTTCTATATCTAAAATGCCTATCGGCACCTATTTTTAAAATGCCAATCGGCAACTATATCTGAAATGCCTATCGGCACCTATATCTGAAATGCCTATCGACACCTATATCTGAAATGCCTATCGACACCTATATCTGAAATGCCTATCGACACCTATATCTGAAATGCCTATCGACACCTATATCTGAAATGCCTATCGACACCTATATCTGAAATGCCTATCGACACCTATATCTGAAATGCCTATTGACACCTTTGTCTGAAATGCCTATCGACACCTATTTTTGAAATGCCTATCGGAAACTACATCTGAAATGCCTATCAGCACCTATATTTGAAATGCCTATCGGCAACCATATCTGGAATGCCTATCGGCACCTATATTTGAAATGCCTATCGGCTTCTATACCTGAAATGCCTATCGGCACCTATTTTTAAAATGCCAATCGGCAACTATATCTGAAATGCCTATCGGCACCTATAACTGAAATGCCTATCGACACCTATATCTGAAATGCCTATCGACACCTATATCTGAAATGCCTATCGACACCTATATCTGAAATGCCTATCGACACTTATATCTGATATGCCTATCGACACCTATATCTGAAATGCCTATCGACACCTATATCTGAAATGCCTATCGACACCTATATCTGAAATGCCTATCGACACCTATATCTGAAATGCCTATCGACACCTATTTTTGAAATGCCTATCGGAAACTACATCTGAAATGCCTATCAGCACCTATATTTGAAATGCCTATCGGCAAATATATCTGGAATGCCTATCGGCACCTATATTTGAAATGCCTATCGGCTTCTATATCTAAAATGCCTATCGGCACCTATTTTTAAAATGCCAATCGGCAACTATATCTGAAATGCCTATCGGCACCTATATCTGAAATGCCTATCGACACCTATATCTGAAATGCCTATCGACACCTATATCTGAAATGCCTATCGACACCTATATCTGAAATGCCTATCGACACCTATATCTGAAATGCCTATCGACACCTATATCTGAAATGCCTATCGACACCTATATCTGAAATGCCTATCGACACCTATATCTGAAATGCCTATCGACACCTATATCTGAAATGCCTATCGACACCTATATCTGAAATGCCTATCGACACCTATTTTTGAAATGCCTATCGGAAACTACATCTGAAATGCCTATCAGCACCTATATTTGAAATGCCTATCGGCAACCATATCTGGAATGCCTATCGGCACCTATATTTGAAATGCCTATCGGCTTCTATATCTGAAATGCCTATCGGCACCTATTTTTAAAATACCAATCGGCAACTATATCTGAAATGCCTATTGGCACCTATATCTGAAATGCCTATCGACACCTATATCTGAAATGCCTATCGACACCTATATCTGAAATGCCTATCGACACCTATATCTGAAATGCCTATCGACACCTATATCTGAAATGCCTATCGACACCTATATCTGATTTGCCTATTGACACCTTTGTCTGAAATGCCTATCGACACCTATTTTTGAAATGCCTATCGGAAACTACATCTGAAATGCCTATCAGCACCTATATTTGAAATGCCTATCGGCAACCATATCTGGAATGCCTATCGGCACCTATATTTGAAATGCCTATCGGCTTCTATACCTGAAATACCTATCGGCACCTATTTTTAAAATGCCAATCGGCAACTATATCTGAAAGCCTATCGGCACCTATATCTGAAATGCCTATCGACACCTATATCTGAAATGCCTATCGACACCTATATCTGAAATGCCTATCGACACCTATATCTGAAATGCCTATCGACACATATATCTGATATGCCTATCGACACCTATATCTGAAATGCCTATCGACACCTATATCTGAAATGCCTATCGACACCTATATCTGAAATGCCTATCGACACCTATATCTGAAATGCCTATCGACACCTATTTTGAAATGCCTATCGGAAACTACATCTGAAATGCCTATCAGCACCTATATTTGAAATGCCTATCGGCAACCATATCTGGAATGCCTATCGGCACCTATATTTGAAATGCCTATCGGCTTCTATATCTGAAATGCCTATCGGCACCTATTTTTAAAATGCCAATCGGCAACTATATCTGAAATGCCTATCGGCACCTATTTTTGAAATGCCTATCTGAAACTACATCTGAAATGCCTATCAGCACCTATATTTGAAAAGCCTATCGGCAACCATATCTGGAATGCCTATCGGCACCTATATTTGAAATGCTTATCGGCTTCTATATCTGAAATGCCTATCGGCACATATTTTTAAAATGCCAATCGGCAACTATATCTAAAAAGCCTATCGGCA
>JAVRKA010000474.1:0-5000 GCA_034508555.1 Venustoraphidia nigricollis
AAATGCCTATCGGAAACTACATCTGAAATGCCTATCAGCACCTATATTTGAAATGCCTATCGGCAACCATATCTGGAATGCCTATCGGCACCTATATTTGAAATGCCTATCGGCTTCTATATCTGAAATGCCTATCGGCACCTATTTTTAAAATGCCAATCGGCAACTATATCTGAAATGCCTATCGGCACCTATATCTGAAATGCCTATCGACACCTATATCGGAAATGCCTATCGACACCTATATCTGAAATGCCTATCGACACCTATATCTGAAATGCCTATCGACACCTATATCTGAAATGCCTATCGACACCTATATCTGAAATGCCTATCGACACCTATATCTGAAATGCCTATCGACACCTATTTTTGAAATGCCTATCGGAAACTACATCTGAAATGCCTATCAGCACCTATATTTGAAATGCCTATCGGCAACCATATCTGGAATGCCTATCGGCACCTATATTTGAAATGCCTATCGGCTTCTATATCTGAAATGCCTATCGGCACCTATTTTTAAAATGCCAATCGGCAACTATATCTGAAATGCCTATCGACACCTATATCTGAAATGCCTATCGACACCTATATCTGAAATGCCTATCGACACCTATATCTGAAATGCCTATCGACACCTATATCTGAAATGCCTATCGACACCTATATCTGAAATGCCTATCGACACCTATATCTGAAATGCCTATCGACACCTATATCTGAAATGCCTATCGACACCTATATCTGAAATGCCTATCGACACCTATTTTTGAAATGCCTATCGGAAACTACATCTGAAATGCCTATCAGCACCTATATTTGAAATGCCTATCGGCAACCATATCTGGAATGCCTATCGGCACCTATATTTGAAATGCCTATCGGCTTCTATATCTGAAATGCTAATCGGCACCTATTTTTAAAATGCCAATCGGCAACTATATCTGAAATGCCTATCGGCACCTATATCTGAAATGCCTATCGACACCTATATCTGAAATGCCTATCGACACCTATATCTGAAATACCTATCGACACCTATATCTGAAATGCCTATCGACACCTATTTTTGAAATGCCTATCGGAAACTACATCTGAAATGCCTATCAGCACCTATATTTGAAATGCCTATCGGCAACCATATCTGGAATGCCTATCGGCACCTATATTTGAAATGCCTATCGGCTTCTATATCTGAAATGCCTATCGGCACCTATTTTTAAAATGCCAATCGGCAACTATATCTGAAATGCCTATCGGCACCTATATCTGAAATGCCTATCGACACCTATATCGGAAATGCCTATCGACACCTATATCTGAAATGCCTATCGACACCTATATCTGAAATGCCTATCGACACCTATATCTGAAATGCCTATCGACACCTATATCTGAAATGCCTATCGACACCTATATCTGAAATGCCTATCGACACCTATTTTTGAAATGCCTATCGGAAACTACATCTGAAATGCCTATCAGCACCTATATTTGAAATGCCTATCGGCAACCATATCTGGAATGCCTATCGGCACCTATATTTGAAATGCCTATCGGCTTCTATATCTGAAATGCCTATCGGCACCTATTTTTAAAATGCCAATCGGCAACTATATCTGAAATGCCTATCGACACCTATATCTGAAATGCCTATCGACACCTATATCTGAAATGCCTATCGACACCTATATCTGAAATGCCTATCGACACCTATATCTGAAATGCCTATCGACACCTATATCTGAAATGCCTATCGACACCTATATCTAAAATGCCTATCGACACCTATATCTGAAATGCCTATCGACACCTATATCTGAAATGCCTATCGACACCTATATCTGAAATGCCTATCGACACCTATTTTTGAAATGCCTATCGGAAACTACATCTGAAATGCCTATCAGCACTTATATTTGAAATGCCTATCGGCAACCATATCTGGAATGCCTATCGGCACCTATATTTGAAATGCCTATCGGCTTCTATATCTGAAATGCCTATCGGCACCTATTTTTAAAATGCCAATCAGCAACTATATCTAAAATGCCTATCGGCACCTATATCTGAAAAGCCTATCGACACCTATATCTGAAATGCCTAACGACACCTATATCTGAAATGCCTATCGACACCTATATCTGAAATGCCTATCGACACCTATATCTGAAATGCCTATCGACACCTATATCTGAAATGCCTATCGACACCTATATCTGAAATGCCTATCGACACCTATATCTGAAATGCCTATCGACACCTATTTTTGAAATGCCCATCGGAAACTACATCTGAAATGCCTATCAGCACCTATATTTGAAATGCCTATCGGCAACCATATCTGGAATGCCTATCGGCACCTATATTTGAAATGCCTATCGGCTTCTATATCTGAAATGCCTATCGGCACCTATTTTTAAAATGCCAATCGGCAACTATATCTGAAATGCCTATCGGCACCTATATCTGAAATGCCTATCGACACCTATATCTGAAATGCCTATCGACACCTATATCTGAAATGCCTATCGTCACCTATATCTGAAATTCCTATCGAGACCTATATCTGAAATGCCTATCGACACCTATATCTAAAATGCCTATCGACACCTATATCTGAAATGCCTATCGACACCTATATCTGAAATGCCTATCGACACCTATTTTTGAAATGCCTATCGGAAACTACATCTGAAATGCCTATCGGCACCTATATTTGAAATGCCTATCGGCAACCATATCTGGAATGCCTATCGGCACCTATATTTGAAATGCCTATCGGCTTCTATATCTGAAAAGCCTATCGGCACCTATTTTTAAAATGCCAATCGGCAACTATATCTGAAATGCCTATCGGCACCTATATCTGAAATGTTTATCGACACCTATATCTGAAATGCCTATAGACACCTATATCTGAAATGCCTATCGACACCTATAACTGAAATGCCTATCGACACCTATATCTGAAATGCCTATCGACACCTATATCTGAAATGCCTATCGACACCTATATCTGAAATGCCTATCGACACCTATATCTGAAATGCCTATCGACACCTATATCTGAAATGCCTATCGACACCTATTTTTGAAATGCCTATCGGAAACTACATCTGAAATGCCTATCAGCACCTATATTTGAAATGCCTATCGGCAACCATATCTGGAATGCCTATCGGCACCTATATTTGAAATGCCTATCGGCTTCTATATCTGAAATGCCTATCGACACCTATTTTTAAAATGCCAATCGGCAACTATATCTGAAATGCCTATCGGCACCTATATCTGAAATGCCTATCGACACCTATATCTGAAATGCCTAAAAACACCTATATCTGAAATGCCTATCGACACCTATATCTGAAATGCCTATCGACACCTATATCTGAAATGCCTATCGACACCTATATCTGAAATGCCTATCGACACCTATTTTTGAAATACCTATCGGAAACTACATCTGAAATGCCTATCAGCACCTATATTTGAAATGCCTATCGGCAACCATATCTGGAATGCCTATCGGCACCTATATTTGAAATGCCTATCGGCTTCTATATCTGAAATGCCTATCGGCACCTATTTTTAAAATGCCAATCGGCAACTATATCAGAAATGCCTATCGGCACCTATATCTGAAATGCCTATCGACACCTATATCTGAAATGCCTATCGACACCTATATCTGAAATGCCTATCGACACCTATATCTGAAATGCCTATCGACACCTATATCTGAAATGCCTATCGACACCTATATCTGCAATGCCTATCGACACCTATATCTGAAATGCCTATCGACACCTATTTTTGAAATGCCTATGGGAAACTACATCTGAAATGCCTATCAGCACCTATATTTGAAATGCCTATCGGCAACCATATCTGGAATGCCTATCGGCACCTATATTTGAAATGCCTATCGGCTTCTATATCTGAAATGCCTATCGGCACCTATTTTTAAAATGCCAATCGGCAACTATATCTGAAATGCCTATCGGCACCTATACCTGAAATGCCTATCGACACCTATATCTGAAATGCCTATCGACACCTATATCTGAAATGCCTATCGACACCTATATCTTAAATGCCTATCGACACCTATATCTGAAATGCCTATCGACACCTATATCTGAAATGCCTATCGACACCTATATCTGAAATGCCTATCGACACCTACATCTGAAATGCCTATCGACACCTATATCTGAAATGCCTATCGACACCTATTTTTAAAATGCCTATCGGAAACTACATCTGAAATGCCTATCAGCACCTATATTTGAAATGCCTATCGGCAACCATATCTGGAATGCCTATCGGCACCTATATTTGAAATACCTATCGGCTTCTATATCTGAAATGCCTATCGGCACCTATTTTTAAAATGCCAATCGGCAACTATATCTGAAATGCCTATCGGCACCTATATCTGAAATGCCTATCGACACCTATATCTGAAATGCCTATCGACACCTATATCTGAAATGCCTATCGACACCTATATCTGAAATGCCTATCGACACCTATATCTGAAATGCCTATCGACACCTATATCTGAAATGCCTATCGACACCTATATCTGAAATGCCAATCGACACCTATATCTGAAATGCCTATCGACACCTATTTTTGAAATGCCTATCGGAAACTACATCTGAAATGCCTATCAGCACCTATATTTGAAATGCCTATCGGCAACCATATCTGGAATGCCTATCGGCACCTATATTTGAAATGCCTATCGGCTTCTATATCTGAAATGCCTATCGGCACCTATTTTTAAAATGCCAATCGGCAACTATATCTGAAATGCCTATCGGCACCTATATCTGAAATGCCTATCGACACCTATATCTGAAATGCCTATCGACACCTATATCTGAAATGCCTATCGACACCTATATCTGAAATGCCTATCGACACCTATATCTGAAATGCCTATCGACACCTATATCTGAAATGCCTATCGACACCTATATCTG
>JAVRKA010000474.1:10000-22500 GCA_034508555.1 Venustoraphidia nigricollis
TATGGGTTACGTTTCCACGGGTACAGTCTTGCGTGCAAACGGATTAGTTACAAGCTAGTATACTTTTGTGGCGCGTATAATCTATAACTTTTTGACAATATTTTAACACGACAACTACCTTAATTCTTTAGTATAGCATAATATATTACAATTTGCTTGTTACGTGAATAAATAAAAGTCAAATGAAAAATGAAAGTTGTCTGAATATAAACACGTAATAAGCGACCATGTACCCGAATATTTTTAGCAAAACAAAATTCACTTGTTAAGTAAACAATTAAAATGTATGTCAATGAAAAATAAGTTCAAATATAAACGCATAGTGGAAGTTCTAAAGATTCATTGTATTACAAATTTTTCGGGTGTTACGATGTATATAGAAAATAATTAAGTTTAACAGAATTGTTATTTCTGTAATAGGTAAAAAAAAGTTTTTTTAATTACAATACATTATCGCGTTTTGTGTATTTTAATAGCGACAGTGTTATTTCTGTAATAGGTAAAAAAAGTTTTTTTAATTACAATACATTATCGCGTTTTGTGTATTTTAATAGCGACAGTTTTTTCTTTCTTTGGTTAGCGTGTATTCGTGAAAATTAATAATAATGTTTACTCATCAAATTCACAAAAAAAAGCTTAGTAATGAGCTACTATAGACGGAGGTAATGATCAGGTTATCTTGTCTGCTACATTTCCAAGGATTATTGATTGTTTTGCAAATATAACTTGTCCTTAAAAATGGCCTTTAAAGGAAATTATACTAATTTTTTCCGTTCACTTTTTGATGATAATTGTAAAAGTGTAAAAGATGCGTGTAGTCAAACTGCATCTTATGGTGAAAACCACGTTAAAATCGGTCGAAGCGTTTTTGAAATAATTTCAAAATTATATATCCTATGTTAAGTGTTAAGTGTTAAGGGATTGAAAAAAAATTTTTTATGTTTAATTGGAAAATATTAGGTGAAATATATGAACAGTAAAAAATGTTTGCTATGAGAGGACATATCACATAGAACAAAGAAATTTACACACATTAATTTTTGTATATCCGTAAAACGCCTCATTTACAGGGTAAACTACCCCTAATAAATAAAGTTCACACATACGTAGGGTGTACTGAGAGACGCCCTCTCTGAATCCCTTAAAATTTTTTCTAAATTACCAAATAAGTTGTAGGTTTTTTTTAAAAATATGATAGAGTCAACTAAAATAATAAAATTCCCATCCTTAAACTTCAAGGTGTGTAGAATTCGTGGTCATGTCTTTAATACTGTAGTATTATTAAATGTCTAGGTCATATATTCTGTAGGTCAATGTTTTTATATAATATATTTGTGTATATAAACGTTTATTAAATATAAAAGTGACTTAAAATTGTTGTTTTTCATTAAATATCATTTAAAATTAGATAATGAGATGTTGTAATAATTAGTTATTATAGACGCTCAACAGTTTAAAAACTGGTGTATGTTTTAAAAAATGTACGCAAATGCTGTGTTATTTTTGTCTAAGGTAAGATTTTTTTTTTAAATCATAATAACACTCTATTAGATAATATTGTTTTTGTGATAGACTGTATTTATTTTTTAATTAAAAGATAATTGATTAATTAAGTAATATTTATGTCTTATTGAGTGATTTCATGATATATAAAATTGTAACCGCACATCTTTCTGCGCGAGAACTAAATTTTAGTTTTTCACCAATTCTTCAAGAGACCATATGTGTTTAATATTTGACGGTGAAGAATAGTGCCCGGAAAATTTTTGAAAATTTGGAAAAATAATTTTGGGAAAAATTTTTTTTAACGAATATTTACTTTTTAAGGACACTTTAGAAAAGGATGTTTTCAAGGATGTGGTGGGAGTAACGGGTCGATATGGTGGTGGGACGGGTCTTTTTACACAAATGCCTATAACTTTTTTATTTTTCAAAATTTGAGATTTTTGTAAGAAATCTTTTTTGTTTACGATGAGACGTCTGTCGCTTCTAGCTGTTTAAATTTATAAATTAAAAATTAAAAAAAAAAAAAAAAACGACTTTAAACCGATTCCACCATTGCTACTATTTTTTTCTTTTATAGTAAAAAAACTATCATTATCATAATATAAGTGGGTAGATGTGACAATAATGTCACTGCATATGGTGATTTACACAGAAAACGCATTCTATCTATAGTCTATCAATAGTGTGTGTGTGTGTGTGAGTCTAGTCATCATCGTCAGAATTGAAAATTATAGAGTTTTTTTCCTTTTTACTTGTATGTTTCAAGTTGCATGAGCTTATAAAGTAGTGTTTTAATTTCTTCAATAACCCCACAATTGACTCCAAACACCGATAAATTAAACTTGTTTGCTTTAACTAGTGTGTTGGAGAACTCGTTAAATTCAACATAATAATTTTTATAGAAAAAATATAGCAGCCCGTTTGTGTATCTAAATGCCTTATTTACATCGGTAGGTAAGTTGGTAAATCGCTCTGAAATCTGTCCATGTTTTTTCACCGACAATGAACACACGTCTAGCTCGACGTATAACTCATTATCGTAAAATATAAACGTCTGTCCGGAGTAAGTAGTGAAAATAGAATTAATTTTCTTACTTTTCCCCACGCCTAAATATTCAAGGGAGACACCGTTATAAACAGCATTCACCTTAAAGTCCGGAACGGTCATTACATAAAACAAATCGTTGACCACGATAATTACTTCGCCGTTGGATCTTTGAGAAATGTGTGATATTTCTTCAAAATCTTGCGGTAAAAATTTTAAATAGTCAGTTATCAGTTTAGATTCTCGTTTGAGGAGTCCACTTTTCAAATCAATATACCAAACATTTCTTTTATGAAATATATACAAGCGACTGTTAACAATCAGAAACGTATTGATCGCATCGCGTACATTACACAAATCGGAATTTAATGATGGATTTGCGGGCGGTAAAGGCGGTTTCACCGATGGTGAGTGTTCTGATTTAGTTGTTGTCGACTGTGTAGGTGGAGGTGGACTGCTTGCAATAGGTGGATAAATAGGAGTTGTAGGTTTTTTTGTTTTATGTCCGTACAGTCTCTGAACACCGAAACTATCATCGTCAGCTAAAACAATTGTATTTTGATAAACAGCGTACATTATTGATTCGTTATGTCTAGAATGCTCCAAGCCTAAAGTGTGACCTATTTCGTGTAATAAAACAGAGTACAAACTTGTCTGATTGCCTGGTGCCTTATCGAGTCCATAATACCAATTCTCAGATGTGTCTAAATGCACTTCCCTACATTTGTTGTCGTATGTAGGTAAGAAAGCGTGCGCTAATGAGCCCCCTCGACCATCAAAATAAGATGTACATTCACCGCACATACAACTTGCATCATTACTGTGTTTTAGAGGTCTGTCTGCAAATGAAATTACAATATTTGCATTTTTAAATGCATATGTAAATTTCAAATTAGATATGTTGGCCCAGGCTTCAAAAGCTTTTTCCGCAAGTTGCTTAACTTCACTTGTACCCCTAGCAAAATACCACGATAGATTGGTTTTATTCCATTTTGATGTGTGAATACTATAGTGAAAAGGGTTATCTTTTACACCACACCTGGATTTATTCATTAATTTTAAAGTTTCTTCGTTTGCCACACCGTCTCTATGTATATTATAAAAATCCTGAAAATCTATTAATGCTTTTTGTTCAATGTCCACAAGTGTGTTATTTGCGTCTAAACTGCTATTGTCTACAAAACCGTACTTATTTAGATAGTCAAACACGTATTCATTCTTATCTGCATAGACATTCGAATACAACACCAATACTAATAATAATAAAATATTCATTGTGCTTTTAAGGATTAAGAGTAGAGTGTGCCACACTCACTAAATTTATTTTGTTTGAAAAAAAGAGAAAAGTGTTTTTTTTTCTATTTATCCCAACTTCTTTGCAAAAGCAAACTTTTCCACAAAATTGATTAAAAAATAAATATAATTTCCTCTCTCTCTCTGCTCACGTTAAATGCTGCTGCTAAGCAATTATTCACCGTTTTCACTTTAGTGAAAAGAACACTACACTGACAATACTGAGTACTCGTGCCTTATATTTATACTCTTTTCACCACCCCTTTTAGTCTAATCACCATTGCGTGCAGCCTACATAGCTCAGTTGGAAGATCGTTGAACTTTTAATGTAAAGAACGTCTGCAGGGTTCGAGTCCCTTCAATTTAATCAATCTGAAAATTCAAAGAAAAAACAAGAGAGAGTTTTTTTTTCAAATTAAAAATAGCATTTATTATATATATTAATGAATACAATATTTTAATAAACTTAGAATTAATATAAAACAATAGAATACAATAGAAAATATTACTTTTTAATTTTATAATGTCCCCAGGGCAGAGTATCGTGCGTTCCCGAAATTAGAAAACGCTTATCATCGTGCGCGCTCAAACCGATCTTATTGATTTGTTGAGTATAAACCTCATGTTTGATCGATTTGAACACGCACATTTTACACATTAGACTATTTTTACTATGTAAACACCGTAAATAATCACGAAACTTGAACGCGGTGACGACATCCTTTTTAACTCCTTTGCTTTTCTTAAAGCAACTTCCCTGTGCATTTTCATCATAGTCGCACGTCGAATGATTACAACATTCAGCATGGGTGGTGGTGGTTGCGACGTCGGTACCGTTAGCACAAGTCTTGTCTGTCAAATATGCGTACAATTTCGATCGCAATCCGACAAATTTCTTAATGTTATCTGTAACTTCAAATTTAAATTTTCCCAAGACTTTTTTATTCACCAACGGTAGAGCGTAAGGATTGTCCACTGGAAAATTAGAGGTGTCGAACCGCTCGCGCAAGTCATCCTTGATGTCACCGTAAAAATCCTCTGTAAAAACTTCAAACAAGAACGAATCTGTGTCCGTGTAGCACAGGCGGACACTATCACCATATTTCGGTTTCATGTAAGCATACAAAAAATCATACATTATTGTTTTTGAAATGTCAAGTACGGCTAGACCTATATAATTTGGTTTATCATACTTGACACAAAGACGTCTCAGTTGTATAGCGACAAAATTCTCATTAAATACACTGATTGAATGAAAATTCGGTCGACTGATTAGCTTTTCTGCATCCAAGTTTTTACCGCTACTTTTCCACTGGCTAATTAGTTTAATATCGATGCGCTTCTCGACGCTTTCAACGCTCTTACCAAAAATGGCATTGTTGAAGAGTTTGTACATGTCCTTTTCAAAATCAGAGGTGGCCAGCTTGCGGAGATCGGTGTTGGTGTCGATATAGGGTTTCAAAAAGTTGCGTTGTTTAAATGTCAACACGCGGTGTATTTTTGTAACGCGTAAGCCGTGTCGTACGCACTGTTGCAAGTTTCTATAGTGTAAAATGTATTTGTGTTTATCAGTCACCGTAGCTAAAAGTTTAGTTTGTTTAGATTTTGAACCGGGTGGCACTTCCTGCTGAGCGCAAAACGGCAAGTCTTTGTGTAGGTCGTGTAAACTTTCAGGGTATTGTAAGTCCACTTCTAAAAAACAACCTTCGTCTGCGTCTAATGCTATGCTTTCAAAGTCGAAATGTTCAGTTTCGCTTTCGGGCAGCCATTGAAAGCCGCCATAGGGTATAGCTTGAGACAAGCTCCACCCATACTGATTATTACAATCCAAGTATACAATGTAAGACGAAGGTTTTTTTTTATCATATGTTTGCATATATTTGTGATTAGCTTCACAATAGCGCATAGAGCACTGACTGATCCCCCCTCTAAGTCCGTGTTTAATAAAATGGAGCATGTCGATATTTGTTATCAATTCGAGATTTATGCGAGTAAATTTTAACATACAGTCCCAGCTTAACCCCGGCAATGTAAAGTAATGTGCTGGATCAAGCCCGTAATGGGATTTTGTAGCGTATCTAAATTTTTCAAAGGCGTCCACCAAAATCATCACGTCCGTCTTTAGATAAATGTCACTATAGTGTCCAAGTGTGGTGCAGTTAAATGTTTGCCAAACGTTGAGAGCGTGTTGATAATTTTCACTAACCTGATCGCGGTTGATGTTGTTTGCAAACTCTTTACTGTTTGGCAAGTTAGTCTCGTCGAGTTTTGCCAGTGAATCTACATAGCTGTAGGGAAAGTGCCCTTTGCGTCTCAACAATTTGAAATGTTCATCGCAAGTAAAGAGTTTACGCATTTCCAAACACTCGTCGTCGGCTAGAGTCTTTGCAATTTTGTCAATACTACACGAGAGAAATCTAAAAGAATCTAGAAATCTCAACTCTACGGTTCTTTTATTTTTAGTGTCTTCATCACAATCGTCATCGTTTTTGTCATCGCCGTCGCCGCAGTCGTTGTCGTCGTCGTCGTCCTCGTTCTCGTCATCAATAGGAATTTTGACTGACAATGAAATGTACTTTTCCTTGGTCAATGGAATTGCGGAGATTCGCTTGTATTTCTCAGCCAACTTGACAATAAACAAATGAACGTCATAGTCTAGATTATGGAAAAATATCGGTACAAACTTGGGAACCTTATAATTTATATTACACGCGTTATGAGTCAATCCGTTGGGCTCGCCCGTCAGGTGATTGTGATCTAAAACAACATTTTTCTTCCCACAAACGTCATTTTCGGTGAATTTATCACCGCATATGTTGCAGACTGTGGCCGAATAGATTTGTTGACGCTCGTCGGCTTCCAGACGACGCATTGGCACCACCGTCTGTGATATTTTAGCCAGTCGTCGGACGTCGGCCACTAGCATATCTATGAATTCTTCTACGCAACGACTGTTTCGAACGAAACGGTATGTAGACAATGCGTCGTCATAGGAACACTTTATGTAGTAACCAAAGCTGTAGGGTGTATGTTTTTGCAACGACTGAACGTATGATTTAGATGAATCGGGCGTACAGCCGAGAATCGGCTCCAAATAACTCTCTGAATCACAATAAATAACGAATGGAACTGTCATTGTTCTTTCATAATTTTTAAATTGAACTATGTTACCTGGTACGCACCTGCCCAGACGATCCATCACAATGTCAGCTGTAGGCAAAGATACACGAACCCTACCGCAATCCTGCTCCTGGTGTCTTTGCAGCTTAAACATATTGGGAAATGAAATCAAACACCCATCGCATAGATAGATTTGGCCATTGTGTGCGGTCAACTGACTGCTAATTAAACGCGATAGGTGTTTAATCCATGCATAGTGCGTCTTACCTTCATCATTACATAAATACAATACATTCACATGATTAAATTTTCTATTATTAGTGATATATAAGATAATTATTTCATTGTTTTCATTCAATCCATATACATTTACGCTTATACTAAGATTTTGTCTCTCAAACTTGCACACATCTTTAATTCTCAGTGGAAAGTTTATGTTTTTAAAATTTAACACCGTATCGTAATGCGCATACGATGCTGTGCGATGTGGATTATTTTTCACTGGGTATAACGCAGCCATTAAACTCCAAGCAAAGCAGGCGTTATCGTCGTTTTCAACATTCACCACGGCTTGCTTTTTGAGAATTTTCCAAGGCAGTTCTATGAAGCTGGAACCGCGCAATGGATTGTACTTACTTATGTTTAATTCTATATAGCGTATCTGCCCTATCGCCCAACCGCTTTGAACCTCCTGAAATTCTTCTGTTTTCTTTACAATCTTAACAGCCATTTCATCATAGACAGTAGGCGGATCACTGCCCTGAGTAAGCACTAGGCTTTTTGAATTAAACGATTTCAGTTCGTACATCATCGCATCGTTGTTCTGCTTCATCTTATAGAAGTCTGCAAATAGTTCTAAATTGAATTTTAAAGCTACATGACGCTCCAAACAGAGCACAAGCAAGTCGAGTATGTCGGATTTGACCGATTGTAAAAAGAGCTTTACATCTAAATTTGACTTGTTGTTATTATTAATTTTATACGAACAAATACGTTTTTTAAAGGCTGACTTGCAAACTGATATGTTATTGCGAACAGTTATAAACGAGTTTTCTTTATGTAAAGTGCTGTTTCTGTGTCCGAGCAACCCTTTAGAGGGTACTAGAATACCGCAGACTTCACATAATTGTTCGTTTCTAACTCGTTTCACTGGCCCACTTTCACGTTCACTACTGCTGACCCGTTTACTAGTAGATGCAACACCCTCATAGTCCATTTGAGAAATGTTATCTTCTTTAGAAACTACACGTTTTTTTATAGAATGCGCCCTTGCCAAATGACGTTTCATGTTATCGGTTCTTTTAAAATATTCACCACATACAATACACTCCGAAATTTCGGTTTCGTCATGAATTTTAAGATGTTTCTGTCTATATCTCCGCTTTGTGAAAACCTTTTTGCATACACTACACGTAAACATTTTTGAGTATTTATTTTTCAATCTGTCTTTATTAAAAAATATAGTACATTATCATAATCTATGAGAGCGCAATAATACACAGTATTTATTATAGGTACATTTAGATAACATCTCTCTCTCTAGTAGGTTCTGAAAAAAAGAGAAAATTGCTTATTAATAATTAAAAATGTATATACGAAGAAACATTCTTGGATTTGAAGTTGGAATTCTGAGATATTATTTTTTTACATACTTAATTCAGTGAAGAAGAAGAAAAATTAGACGTTGGCGGTTGTGGGGGTGGAAGTTTTCTTTTTTTTCTTTTTTGGTTCTTCTTCATCTTCGTTCTCATCCGATTCCTCTACACATTCTTCTTCTTGATCATTTTCTAAAAAATTTACTATCGATGTCTTATTATTATATTTTCCAATGATCTTTTCACCCTTGTATATAAATGATATGTTTTTCATTTTCATCAATTCCTCTTTTTCAGTATTGCTCATTTTCTGGAATCTGGCTGGTAAGAAAAATACACCATTCTCTTCCAAAAGATTTATTATTATTTTGGGTCCGTATTTCGTATTCATTGTATGGATTTTTTTGATTTCGTATTTTTTGTTTATGATTAGATCGGTAATTTTACGAAATTGTTCATTATGATCGGTGTTACTTTCACAGTTTCCAATCTTATTGAATTTGTCCATCTGCAAAAACAAAAGTAATAATTAAAAAAATGTACATACATATAAACCGTGCACTGCATGCATGTAAACAAAATTATTAAAATAAAAAATGTTTTACCTTATAAGCCCTCTCGATATTTACTTTTTTGTGGATTGATATGTAGTTGTATAAATATTTTTGACTCAACAGTAAATTTGACTCGTACACTTCACGTTTATAGTGTTGAATTTCCTCTTCAACCGATGAAATTTCGACAAAATGATGCAATTTTCGTTTAAAGTAAAAATTTTGAGTTCTCTGCTGATTTGAAACACACACTTCGAGATATTTTGTCGACGAGGGGTCTATAGTGAAAAGTTCGTGATCTGTCTGGTCGTGAAATATATGTTCAACTTGAAATTCAGTACAATTATATTTTAAAGTAATTGTTAAAGAATTTTTTGAATTAAATGTCACTCGAACGATATGAAATGTATTTACATCAACATCTGCGCACTGTATCACTTTCAAATTAACCAAAATTGTTATAATACCGAACTGTGTGGAGTTGTGTAAAATTATCTCCATTTACGAACACGTACAAGAGAGAACTGTGATGTTTAAATCACTTGAGATATATATAGTCGTTAATAAACAAAGAACTCAACTTTCAACATTACAAGTCGGAAAAAAGGAGTATTTCAAACAAAGCGTTGCAACTCAGATTACCATGGCAAATTACGTACATTGCACTTTAGATTTACACAGAGACTTTCAAGGTAGGCACGTCTATGCAATTTTTTTAAATTTGAGATATATATCTGGGGTAGGCGAGTAAAAGGTCATATGTCGTAATTTTTTAAATATGTCTATATTAGACCTATAAATTTCCAGAAATCAAATAGTTATTCGGGTAAAAGATCATAAGTGTAAACCACTTTCTTACCAACGTTTTTTTTATACATAAAATCATATGTGTCAATAAACTACAAATGCCAAACTCCACCAAATCATAAGTCGAAATGTGACGTTATTACCGTACTTATTTTAGTTTTTTGTGCTCATGCTTAAAGTAACAATTTGACTTAATCAATTTGATGTTTATATGTATGGATTTAGTGTCAGTTCGTGCATAAGGCATTAAATCTACTTATGCTTTTTTCCTCGTTTCTTTTTTTCTGTGATTACAGTCATAACTCGATTAGAGACCTTTTACACAATTAAAACGCGAACTATTTTGAAAATACTAACACAGGTAAAACTAGATAAGTCAAGTTATAACATTTTACTCGCCCAAAGAAAATTGAGCATAAAGTCATAATTAATTATTATCCACAAAAATCATTTTAATCGTAGTTGATTTTCATTTTTTAATGTTAACCAGTATAATATTTACCCATATCACATATACAAATATCCCACAGTTTAAAAAAAAGTAATATATGCCTTAAAAATTAAAAAGTGCTCTCCTGTAAAATCTTCCAAAGTGAACATATGACTTTTTACCCACTTACCCCAGATATAGTTATTGATAAACAAAGAACGATTTCAAACAAAGCGATGCAGCTCAGATTAGCAAGATAATTCACGTACATTGCACTTTAGATTTACACAGAGACTTTCAAGGCAGGCACGTCTATGCAATTTTTTAAAATTTGAGATATATGTAGTTATTGATAAACAAAGAACGATTTCAAACAAAGCGATGCAGCTCAGATTAGCAAGATAATTTACGTACATTGCACTTTAGATTTACACAGAGACTTTCAAGGCAGGCACGTCTATGCAATTTTTTAAATTTTTGCATAAGAATGAACAACAGCATTTATATGTAATCAGTGTCGGATTAGCCATATAGCAAGAGTAGCAAATGATATGGACATCGCGAATTTTGGGGGACCTTATTATTTTTTTATTACTCATTATTTAATACAATAAATTTTGCAGTGGCGAACATTAAAATGAATTAGAAAACATGGTGGATTCAAGAACGCCTTAATCATCTCTCTCTCTCTCTCTCTCTCACACACACACACACTTTGTTGAATATAGAAAGCATGATTTGCTTAAAGAAGTCTATTTTGAAAGTATTATCTCTATTTTTTTTTGTCTTATATTAAATCCAGAAAAGTTCATTTGTAACAGTTTTGTTCTGTTTAATATCCTAAACTTGAGAACCTAAAGCAAAACCAAAAGCCCCTTGACAGAATTTGCTACAGACCCCCGCGTTGTCCTTAATCCCACACTGTAAACAATGCACTATTAAAAAATGATCATGCAGTCATATTATGGTTATCAGGAAGTTTTCTGACGGTGTGCATTAATCTCACGACAACTACCTTTAATTCAGTCTCACAAACAAACCTTGATTTTATATGACGTAAAGTTGTTTACCATCAAATTGCATCTTTTTGTTTATGCAAAACTAAAATACTTCCTACAATTCTCTCCCCAACATCAAAAAAATTATGCTATAAAAAGCGTCTCTCTTCAAGCTGAAGTTAATAGTTAAATTTATTCAACAATAGTGAGTGTGTACTCTAAAAATTTATAAAATTTATAAAACATTTTAAACGTTAAAAAAGCAATATGGCATTAAAAATTGCAGTGTGCGATATTCAATTCGTTGTCGGTAACGAGCATGAATATTTTGCAAAGGAATTGGCCTATTGTGAACTGTTTAGTGGCAGTATACCACAATGTATTGTGTTTGAGCCGCCGTACGAGAAACGCTGCCTCGATGAAAAGTATAGAAAACAGAATGCTTACAATAAAAGTAGAATAAACGGTCTCGACTGGAACTATGGCAACATTGACTATCGTGAACTAAATAAACAACTGACAAAGATGTTTAAAGGTTCATCTCTAATTTTAGTTAAAGGACTCCAAAAACAAAGATTTCTAAAAAAGAACGGGCCTGATTTACTTTATGTAGATTTAGATTCAAAATGCCCCGCATTAAAAATATTACCCTTGCCGCCACACTCAATTGAAAATGAAATCATGTGCGAACTGCACAATAATACAGAATTTGATAGCAACTGCGCATATAAAAACGTCTTAAAACTGAGGACATACGGAAAAGAATTTCCGGATTTGATACTGGAGGCGGCGGCAAAGGTAGGGAAATTTATTCCATTGTAATGATGGGCTCAAAAAATTGTTTTTTTTTTTTTCATAAATTGTCTAGTATAGGGTAGTAAAATGTTTTTTTTGAAATTAATAATAATTCGTTAATTAATAATAAAATCGTGTGTAATCTGCGTTCAAACGTAACATTTTTTTAATAACAATTGCGCATGCATAAATGTACTCAAGCTGCAAAAATATCTAAATGAATAAAACAAAGGCGGTTGCTGTGCAAACATTATGGTGGGGGGAGTGAGGATTTGAATAATGTATATAAGACAAAGTTATTTTTAAATTATTCAGTCTTTAACAAAAAATGCAAAGTACAAGTGATTATGACTGTGT
>JAVRKA010000474.1:27500-103690 GCA_034508555.1 Venustoraphidia nigricollis
TTTGAAATGCCTATCGGCTTCTATATCTGAAATGCCTATCGGCACCTATTTTTAAAATGCCAATCGGCAACTATATCTGAAATGCCTATCGGCACCTATATCTGAAATGCCTATCGACACCTATATCTGAAATGCCTATCGACACCTATATCTGAAATGCCTATCGACACCTATATCTGAAATGCCTATCGACACCTATATCTGAAATGCCTATCGACACCTATATCTGAAATGCCTATCGACACCTTTATCTGAAATGCCTATCGACACCTATATCTGAAATGCCTATCGACACCTATTTTTGAAATGCCTATCGGAAACTACATCTGAAATGCCTATCAGCACCTATATTTGAAATGCCTATCGGCAACCATATCTGGAATGCCTATCGCCACCTATATTTGAAATGCCCATCGGCTTCTATATCTGAAATGCCTATCGGCACCTATTTTTAAAATGCCAATCGGCAACTATATCTGAAATGCCTATCAGCACCTATATTTGAAATGCCTATCGGCAACCATATCTGAAATGCCTATCGACACCTATATCTGAAATGCCTATCGACACCTATATCTGAAATGCCTATCGACACCTATATCTTAAATGCCTATCGACACCTATATCTGAAATGCCTATCGACACCTATATCTGAAATGCCTATCGACACCTATTTTTGAAATGCCTATCGGAAACTACATCTGAAATGCCTATCAGCACCTATATTTGAAATGCCTATCGGCAACCATATCTGGAATGCCTATCGGCACCTATATTTGAAATGCCTATCGGCTTCTATATCTGAAATGCCTATCGGCACCTTTTTTAAAATGCCAATCGGCAACTATATCTGAAATGCCTATCGGCACCTATATCTGAAATGCCTATCGACAACTATATCTGAAATGCCTATCGACACCTATATCTGAAATGCCTATCGACACCTATATCTGAAATGCCTATCGACACCTATATCTGAAATGCCTATCGACACCTATATCTGAAATGCCTATCGACACCTATATCTGAAATGCCTATCGACACCTATATCTGAAATGCCTATCGACACCTATATCTGAAATGCTTATCGACACCTATTTTTGAAATGCCTATCGGAAACTACATCTGAAATGCCTATCAGCACCTATATTTGAAATGCCTATCGACACCTATATCTGAAATGCCTATCGACACCTATATCTGAAATGCCTATCGACACCTATATCTGAAATGCCTATCGACACCTATATCTGAAATGCCTATCGACACCTATATCTGAAATGCCTATCGACACCTATATCTGATATGCCTATCGACACCTATTTTTGAAATGCCTATCGGAAACTACATCTGAAATGCCTATCAGCACCTATATTTGAAATGCCTATCGGCAACCATATCTGGAATGCCTATCGGCACCTATATTTGAAATGCCTATCGGCTTCTATATCTGAAATGCCTATCGGCACCTATTTTTAAACTGCTAATCGGCAACTATATCTGAAATGCCTATCGGCACCTATATCTGAAATGCCTATCGACACCTATATCTGAAATGCCTATCGACACCTATATCTGAAATGCCTATCGACACCTATATCTGAAATGCCTATCGACACCTATATCTGAAATGCCTATCGACACCTATATCTGAAATGCCTATCGACACCTATATCTGAAATGCCTATCGACACCTATATCTGAAATACCTATCGACACCTATTTTTGAAATGCCTATCGGAAACTACATCTGAAATGCCTATCAGCACCTATATTTGAAATGCCTATCGGCAACCATATCTGGAATGCCTATCGGCACCTATATTTGAAATGCCTATCGGCTTCTATATCTGAAATGCCTATCGGCACCTATTTTTAAAATGCCAATCGGCAACTATATCTGAAATGCCTATCGGCACCTATATCTGAAATGCCTATCGACACCTATATCTGAAATGCCTATCGACACCTATATCTGAAATGCCTATCGACACCTATATCTGAAATGCCTATCGACACCTATATCTGAAATGCCTATCGACACCTATATCTGAAATGCCTATCGACACCTATATCTGAAATGCCTATCGACACCTATATCTGAAATGCCTATCGACACCTATTTTTGAAATGCCTATCGGAAACTACATCTGAAATGCCTATCAGCACCTATATTTGAAATGCCTATCGGCAACCATATCTGGAATGCCTATCGGCACCTATATTTGAAATGCCTATCGGCTTCTATATCTGAAATGCCTATCGGCACCTATTTTTAAAATGCCAATCGGCAACTATATCTGAAATGCCTATCGGCACCTATATCTGAAATGCCTATCGACACCTATATCTGAAATGCCTATCGACACCTATATCTGAAATGCCTATCGACACCTATATCTGAAATGCCTATCGACACCTATATCTGAAATGCCTATCGACACCTATATCTGAAATGCCTATCGACACCTATATCTGAAATGCCTATCGACAACTATATCTGAAATGCCTATCGACACCTATTTTTGAAATGCCTATCGGAAACTACATCTGAAATGCCTATCAGCACCTATATTTGAAATGCCTATCGGCAACCATATCTGGAATGCCTATCGGCACCTATATTTGAAATGCCCATCGGCTTCTATATCTGAAATGCCTATCGGCACCTATTTTTAAAATGCCAATCGGCAACTATATCTGAAATGCCTATCGGCACCTATATCTGAAATGCCTATCGACACCTATATCTGAAATGCCTATCGACACCTATATCTGAAATGCCTATCGACACCTATATCTGAAATGCCTATCGACACCTATATCTGAAATGCCTATCGACACCTATATCTGAAATGCCTATCGACACCTATATCTGAAATGCCTATCGACACCTATATCTGAAATGCCTATCGACACCTATTTTTGAAATGCCTATCGGAAACTACATCTGAAATGCCTATCAGCACCTATATTTGAAATGCCTATCGGCAACCATATCTGGAATGCCTATCGGCACCTATATTTGAAATGCCTATCGGCCTCTATATCTGAAATGCCTATCGACACCTATATCTGAAATGCCTATCGACACCTTTATCTGAAATGCCTATCGACACCTATATCTGAAATGCCTATCGACACCTATATCTGAAATGCCTATCGACACCTATATCTGAAATGCCTATCGACACCTATATCTGAAATGCCTATCGACACCTATATCTGAAATGCCTATCGACACCTATATCTGAAATGCCTATCGACACCTATTTTTGAAATGCCTATCGGAAACTTCATCTGAAATGCCTATCAGCACCTATATTTGAAATGCCTATCGGCAACCATATCTGGAATGCCTATCGGCACCTATATTTAGAATGCCTATCGGCTTCTATATCTGAAATGCCTATCAGCACCTATTTTTAAAATGCCAATCGGCAATTATATCTGAAATGCCTATCGGCACCTATATCTGAAATGCCTATCGACACCTATATCTGAAATGCCTATCGACACCTATATCTGAAATGCCTATCGACACCTATATCTGAAATGCCTATCGACACCTATATCTGAAATGCCTATCGACACCTATATCTGAAATGCCTATCGACACCTATATCTGAAATGCCTATCGACACCTATTTTTGAAATGCCTATCGGAAACTACATCTGAAATGCCTATCAGCACCTATATTTGAAATGCCTATCGGCAACCATATCTGGAATGCCTATCGGCACCTATATTTGAAATGCCTATCGGCTTCTATATCTGAAATGCCTATCGGCACCTATTTTTAAAATGCCAATCGGCAACTATATCTGAAATGCCTATCGGCACCTATATCTGAAATGCCTATCGACACCTATATCTGAAATGCCTATCGACACCTATATCTGAAATGCCTATCGACACCTATATCTGAAATGCCTATCGACACCTATATCTGAAATGCCTATCGACACCTATATCTGAAATGCCTATCGACACCTATATCTGAAATGCCTATCGACACCTATATCTGAAATGCCTATCGACACCTATTTTTGAAATGCCTATCGGAAACTACATCTGAAATGCCTATCAGCACCTATATTTGAAATGCCTATCGGCAACCATATCTGGAATGCCTATCGGCACCTATATTTGAAATGCCTATCGGCTTCTATATCTGAAATGCCTTCGGCACCTATTTTTAAAATGCCAATCGGCAACTATATCGGAAATGCCTATCGGCACCTATATCTGAAATGCCTATCGACACCTATATCTGAAATGCCTATCGACACCTATATCTGAAATGCCTATCGACACCTATATCTGAAATGCCTATCGACACCTATATCTGAAATGCCTATCGACACCTATATCTGAAATGCCTATCGACACCTATATCTGAAATGCCTATCGACACCTATATCTGAAATGCCTATCGACACCTATATCTGAAATGCCTATCGACACCTATATCTGAAATGCCTATCGACACCTATATCTGAAATGCCTATCGACACCTATATCTGAAATGCCTATCGACACCTATTTTTGAAATGCCTATCGGAAACTACATCTGAAATGCCTATCAGCACCTATATTTGAAATGCCTATCGGCAACCATATCTGGAATGCCTATCGGCACCTATATTTGAAATGCCTATCGGCTTCTATATCTGAAATGCCTATCGGCACTTATTTTTAAAATGCCAATCGGCAACTATATCTGAAATGCCTATCGGCACCTATATCTGAAATGCCTATCGACACCTATATCTGCAATGCCTATCGACACCTATATCTGAAATGCCTATCGACACCTATATCTGAAATGCCTATCGACACCTATATCTGAAATGCCTATCGACACCTATATCTGAAATGCCTATCGACACCTTTATCTGAAATGCCTATCGACACCTATATCTGAAATGCCTATCGACACCTATTTTTGAAATGCCTATCGGAAACTACATCTGAAATGCCTATCAGCACCTATATTTGAAATGCCTATCGGCAACCATATCTGGAATGCCTATCGGCACCTATATTTGAAATGCCCATCGGCTTCTATATCTGAAATGCCTATCGGCACTTATTTTTAAAATGCCAATCGGCAACTATATCTGAAATGCCTATCGGCACCTATATCTGAAATGCCTATCGACACCTATATCTGAAATGCCTATCGACACCTATATCTGAAATGCCTATCGACACCTATATCTGAAATGCCTATCTCCACCTATATCTGAAATGCCTATCGACACCTATATCTGAAATGCCTATCGACACCTATATCTGAAATGCCTATCGACACCTATATCTGAAATGCCTATCGACACCTATTTTTGAAATGCCTATCGGAAACTACATCTGAAATGCCTATCAGCACCTATTTTTTGAAATGCCTATCGGCAACCATATCTGGAATGCCTATCGGCACCTATATTTGAAATGCCTATCGGCCTCTATATCTGAAATGCCTATCGACACCTATATCTGAAATGCCTATCGACACCTATATCTGAAATGCCTATCGACACTTATATCTGAAATGCCTATCGACACCTATATCTGAAATGCCTATCGACACCTATATCTGAAATGCCTATCGACACCTATATCTGAAATGCCTATCGACACCTATATCTGAAATGCCTATCGACACCTATATCTGAAATGCCTATCGACACCTATTTTTGAAATGCCTATCGGAAACTTCATCTGAAATGCCTATCAGCACCTATATTTGAAATGCCTATCGGCAACCATATCTGGAATGCCTATCGGCACCTATATTTGAAATGCCTATCGGCTTCTATATCTGAAATGCCTATCAGCACCTATTTTTAAAATGCCAATCGGCAATTATATCTGAAATGCATATCGGCACCTATATCTGAAATGCCTATCGACACCTATATCTGAAATGCCTATCGACACCTATATCTGAAATGCCTATCGACACCTATATCTGAAATGCCTATCGACACCTATATCTGAAATGCCTATCGACACCTATATCTGAAATGCCTATCGACACCTATATCTGAAATGCCTATCGACACCTATATCTGAAATGCCTATCGGCACCTATATCTGAAATACCTATCGACACCTATATCTGAAATGCCTATCGACACCTATTTTTGAAATGCCTATCGGAAACTACATCTGAAATGCCTATCAGCACCTATATTTGAAATGCCTATCGGCAACCATATCTGAAATGCCTATCGGCACCTATTTTTAAAATGCCAATCGGCAACTATATCTGAAATGCCTATCGGCACCTATATCTGAAATGCCTATCGACACCTATATCTAAAATGCCTATCGACACCTATATCTGAAATGCCTATCGACACCTATATCTGAAATGCCTATCGACACCTATATCTGAAATGCCTATCGACACCTATATCTGAAATGCCTATCGACACCTATATCTGAAATGCCTATCGACACCTATATCTGAAATGCCTATCGACACCTATTTTTGAAATGCCTATCGGAAACTACATCTGAAATGCCTATCAGCACCTATATTTGAAATGCCTATCGGCAACCATATCTGGAATGCCTATCGGCACCTATATTTGAAATGCCTATCGGCTTCTATATCTGAAATGCCTATCGGCACCTATTTTTAAAATGCCAATCGGCAACTATATCTGAAATGCCTATCGGCACCTATATCTGAAATGCCTATCGACACCTATATCTGAAATGCCTATCGACACCTATATCTGAAATGCCTATCGACACCTATATCTGAAATGCCTATCGACACCTATATCTGAAATGCCTATCGACACCTATATCTGAAATGCCTATCGACACCTATATCTGAAATGCCTATCGACACCTATATCTGAAATGCCTATCGACACCTATATCTGAAATGCCTATCGACACCTATTTTTGAAATGCCTATCGGAAACTACATCTGAAATGCCTATCAGCACCTATATTTGAAATGCCTATCGGCAACCATATCTGGAATGCCTATCGGCACTTATATTTGAAATGCCTATCGGCTTCTATATCTGAAATGCCTATCGGCACCTATTTTTAAAATGCCAATCGGCAACTATATCTGAAATGCCTATCGGCACCTATATCTGAAATGCCTATCGACACCTATATCTGAAATGCCTATCGACACCTATATCTGAAATGCCTATCGACACCTATATCTGAAATGCCTATCGACACCTATATCTGAAATGCCTATCGACACCTATATCTGAAATGCCTATCGACACCTATATCTGAAATGCCTATCGACACCTATATCTGAAATGCCTATCGACACCTATATCTAAAATGCCTATCGACACCTATTTTTGAAATGCCTATCGGAAACTACATCTGAAATGCCTATCAGCACCTATATTTGAAATGCCTATCGGCAACCATATCTGGAATGCCTATCGGCACCTATATTTGAAATGCCTATCGGCTTCTATATCTGAAATGCCTATCGGCACCTATTTTTAAAATGCCAATCGGCAACTATATCTGAAATGCCTATCGGCACCTATATCTGAAATGCCTATCGACACCTATATCTGAAATGCCTATCGACACCTATATCTGAAATGCCTATCGACACCTATATCTGAAATGCCTATCGACACCTATATCTGAAATGCCTATCGACACCTATATCTGAAATGCCTATCGACACCTATATCTAAACTGCCTATCGACACCTATTTTTGAAATGCCTATCGGAAACTACATCTGAAATGCCTATCAGCACCTATATTTGAAATGCCTATCGGCAACCATATCTGGAATGCCTATCGGCACCTATATTTGAAATGCCTATCGGCTTCTATATCTGAAATGCCTATCGGCACCTATTTTTAAAATGCCAATCGGCAACTATATCTGAAATGCCTATCGGCACCTATATCTGAAATGCCTATCGACACCTATATCTGAAATGCCTATCGACACCTATATCTGAAATGCCTATCGACACCTATATCTGAAATGCCTATCGACACCTATATCTGAAATGCCTATCGACACCTATATCTGAAATGCCTATCGACACCTATATCTGAAATGCCTATCGACACCTATATCTGAAATGCCTATCGACACCTATTTTTGGAATGCCTATCGGAAACTACATCTGAAATGCCTATCAGCACCTATATTTGAAATGCCTATCGACACCTATATCTGAAATGCCTATCGACACCTATATCTGAAATGCTTATCGACACCTATATCTGAAATGCCTATCGACACCTATATCTGAAATGCCTATCGACACCTATATCTGAAATGCCTATCGACACCTATATCTGAAATGCCTATCGACACCTATTTTTGAAATGCCTATCGGAAACTACATCTGAAATGCCTATCAGCACCTATATTTGAAATGCCTATCGGCAACCATATCTGGAATGCCTATCGGCACCTATATTTGAAATGCCTATCGGCTTCTATATCTGAAATGCCTATCGGCACCTATTTTTAAACTGCCAATCGGCAACTATATCTGAAATGCCTATCGGCACCTATATCTGAAATGCCTATCGACACCTATATCTGAAATGCCTATCGACACCTATATCTGAAATGCCTATCGACACCTATATCTGAAATGCCTATCGACACCTATATCTGAAATGCCTATCGACACCTATATCTGAAATGCCTATCGACACCTATATCTGAAATGCCTATCGACACCTATATCTGAAATGCCTATCGACACCTATTTTTGAAATGCCTATCGGAAACTACATCTGAAATGCCTATCAGCACCTATATTTGAAATGCCTATCGGCAACCATAACTGGAATGCCTATCGGCACCTATATTTGAAATGCCTATCGGCTTCTATATCTGAAATGCCTATCGGCACCTATTTTTAAAATGCCAATCGGCAACTATATCTGAAATGCTTATCGGCACCTATATCTGAAATGCCTATTGACACCTATATCTGAAATGCCTATCGACACCTATATCTGAAATGCCTATCGACACCTATATCTGAGATGCCTATCGACACCTATTTTTGAAATGCCTATCGGAAACTACATCTGAAATGCCTATCAGCACCTATATTTGAAATGCCTATCGGCAACCATATCTGGAATGCCTATCGGCACCTATATTTGAAATGCCTATCGGCATCTATATCTGAAATGCCTATCGGCACCTATTTTTAAAATGCCAATCGGCAACTATATCTGAAATGCCTATCGGCACCTATATCTGAAATGCCTATCGACACCTATATCTGAAATGCCTATCGACACCTATATCTGAAATGCCTATCGACACCTATATCTGAAATGCCTATCGACACCTATATCTGAAATGCCTATCGACACCTATATCTGAAATGCCTATCGACACCTATATCTGAAATGCCTATCGACACCTATATCTGAAATGCCTATCGACACCTATTTTTGAAATGCCTATCGGAAACTACATCTGAAATGCCTATCAGTACCTATATTTGAAATGCCTATCGGCAACCATATCTGGAATGCCTATCGGCACCTATATTTGAAATGCCTATCGGCTTCTATATCTGAAATGCCTATCGGCACCTATTTTTTAAATGCCAATCGGCAACTATATCTGAAATGCCTATCGGCACCTATATCTGAAATGCCTATCGACACCTATATCTGAAATGCCTATCGACACCTATATCTGAAATGCCTATTGACACCTATATCTGAAATGCCTATCGACACTTATATCTGAAATGCCTATCGACACCTATATCTGAAATGCCTATCGACACCTATATCTGAAATGCCTATCGACACCTATATCTGAAATGCCTATCGACACCTATATCTGAAATGCCTATCGACACCTATTTTTGAAATGCCTATCGGAAACTACATCTGAAATGCCTATCAGCACTTATATTTGAAATGCCTATCGGCAACCATATCTGGAATGCCTATCGGCACCTATATTTGAAATGCCTATCGGCTTCTATATCTGAAATGCCTATCGGCACCTATTTTTAAAATGCCAATTGTCAACTATATCTAAAATGCCTATCGGCACCTATATCTGAAATGCCTATCGACACCTATATCTGAAATGCCTATCGACACCTATATCTGAAATGCCTATCGACACCTATATCTGAAATGCCTATCGACACCTATATCTGAAATGCCTATCGACACCTATATCTGAAATGCCTATCGACACCTATTTTTGAAATGCCTATGGGAAACTACATCTGAAATGCCTATCAGCACCTATATTTGAAATGCCTATCGGCAACCATATCTGGAATGCCTATCGGCACCTATATTTGAAATGCCTATCGGCTTCTATATCTGAAATGCCTATCGGCACCTATTTTTAAAATGCCAATCGGCAACTATATCTGAAATGCCTATCGGCACCTATACCTGAAATGCCTATCGACACCTATATCTGAAATGCCTATCGACACCTATATCTGAAATGCCTATCGACACCTATATCTGAAATGCCTATCGACACCTATATCTGAAATGCCTATCGACACCTATATCTGAAATGCCTATCGACACCTATATCTGAAATGCCTATCGACACCTATATCTGAAATGCCTATCGACACCTATATCTGAAATGCCTATCGACACCTATTTTTGAAATGCCTATCGGAAACTACATCTGAAATGCCTATCAGCACCTATATTTGAAATGCCTATCGGCAACCATATCTGGAATGCCTATCGGCACCTATATTTGAAATGCCTATCGGCAACCATATCTGAAATGCCTATCGGCACCTATTTTTAAAATGCCAATCGGCAACTATATCTGAAATGCCTATCGGCACCTATATCTGAAATGCCTATCGACACCTATATCTGAAATGCCTATCGACACCTATACCTGAAATGCCTATCGACACCTATATCTGAAATGCCTATCGACACCTATATCTGAAATGCCTATCGACACCTATATCTGAAATGCCTATCGACACCTATATCTGAAATGCCTATCGACACCTATATCTGAAATGCCTATCGACACCTATATCTGAAATGCCTATCGACACCTATATCTGAAATGCCTATCGACACCTATATCTGAAATGCCTATCGACACCTATTTTTGAAATGCCTATCGGAAACTACATCTGAAATGCCTATCAGCACCTATATTTGAAATGCCTATCGGCAACCATATCTGAAATGCCTATCGACACCTATATCTGAAATGCCTATCGACACCTATATCTGAAATGCCTATCGACACCTATATCTGAAATGCCTATCGACACCTATATCTGAAATGCCTATCGACACCTATATCTGAAATGCCTATCGACACCTATATCTGAAATGCCTATCGACACCTATTTTTGAAATGCCTATCGGAAACTACATCTGAAATGCCTATCAGCACCTATATTTGAAATGCCTATCGGCAACCATATCTGGAATGCCTATCGGCACCTATATTTGAAATGCCTATCGGCTTCTATATCTGAAACGCCTATCGGCACCTATTTTTAAAATGCCAATCGGCAACTATATCTGAAATGCCTATCGGCACCTATATCTGAAATGCCTATTGACACCTATATCTGAAATGCCTATCGACACCTATATCTGAAATGCCTATCGACACCTATATCTGAAATGCCTATCGACACCTATATCTGAAATGCCTATCGACACCTATATCTGAAATGCCTATCGACACCTATATCTGAAATGCCAATCGACACCTATATCTAAAATGCCTATCGACACCTATTTTTGAAATGCCTATCGGAAACTACATCTGAAATGCCTATCAGCACCTATATTTGAAATGCCTATCGGCAACCATATCTGGAATGCCTATCGGCACCTATATTTGAAATGCCTATCGGCTTCTATATCTGAAATGCCTATCGGCACCTATTTTTAAAATGCCAATCGGCAACTATATCTGAAATGCCTATCGGCACCTATATCTGAAATGCCTATCGACACCTATATATGAAATGCCTATCGACACCTATATCTGAAATGCCTATCGACACCTATATCTGAAATGCCTATCGACACCTATATCTGAAATGCCTATCGACACCTATATCTGAAATGCCTATCGACACCTATATGTGAAATGCCTATCGACACCTATATCTGAGATGCCTATCGACACCTATTTTTGAAATGCCTATCGGAAACTACATCTGAAATGCCTATCAGCACCAATATTTGAAATGCCTATCGGCAACCATATCTGGAATGCCTATCGGCACCTATATTTGAAATGCCTATCGGCTTCTATATCTGAAATGCCTATCGGCACCTATTTTTAAAATGCCAATTGGCAACTATATCTGAAATGCCTATCGGCACCTATATCTGAAATGCCTATCGACACCTATATCTGAAATGCCTATCGACACCTATATCTGAAATGCCTATCGACACCTATATCTGAAATGCCTATCGACACCTATATCTGAAATGCCTATCGACACCTATTTTTGAAATGCCTATGGGAAACTACATCTGAAATGCCTATCAGCACCTATATTTGAAATGCCTATCGGCAACCATATCTGGAATGCCTATCAGCACCTATATTTGAAATGCCTATCGGCTTCTATATCTGAAATGCCTATCGGCACCTATTTTTAAAATGCCAATCGGCAACTATATCTGAAATGCCTATCGGCACCTATACCTGAAATGCCTATCGACACCTATATCTGAAATGCCTATCGACACCTATATCTGAAATGCCTATCGACACCTATATCTGAAATGCCTATCGACACCTATATCTGAAATGCCTATCGACACCTATATCTGAAATGCCTATCGACACCTATATCTGAAATGCCTATCGACACCTATATCTGAAATGCCTATCGACACCTATTTTTGAAATGCCTATCGGAAATTACATCTGAAATGCCTATCAGCACCTATATTTGAAATGCCTATCGGCAACCATATCTGGAATGCCTATCGGCACCTATATTTGAAATGCCTATCGGCTTCTATATCTGAAATGCCTATCGGCACCTATTTTTAAAATGCCAATCGGCAACTATATCTGAAATGCCTATCGGCACCTATATCTGAAATGCCTATCGACACCTATATCTGAAATGCCTATCGACACCTATATCTGAAATGCCTATCGACACCTATATCTGAAATGCCTATCGACACCTATATCTGAAATGCCTATCGACACCTATATCTGAAATGCCTATCGACACCTATATCTGAAATGCCAATCGACACCTATATCTGAAATGCCTATCGACACCTATTTTTGAAATGCCTATCGGAAACTACATCTGAAATGCCTATCAGCACCTATATTTGAAATGCCTATCGGCAACCATATCTGGAATGCCCATCGGCACCTATATTTGAAATGCCTATCGGCTTCTATATCTGAAATGCCTATCGGCACCTATTTTTAAAATGCCAATCGGCAACTATATCTGAAATGCCTATCGGCACCTATATCTGAAATGCCTATCGACACCTATATATGAAATGCCTATCGACACCTATATCTGAAATGCCTATCGACACCTATATCTGAAATGCCTATCGACACCTATATCTGAAATGCCTATCGACACCTATATCTGAAATGCCTATCGACACCTATATCTGAAATGCCTATCGACACCTATATCTGAAATGCCTATCGACACCTATATCTAAAATGCCTATCTTCACCTATTTTTGAAATGCCTATCGGAAACTACATCTGAAATGCCTATCAGCACCTATATTTAAAATGCCTATCGGCAACCATATCTGGAATGCCTATCGGCACCTATATTTGAAATGCCTATCGGCTTCTATATCTGAAATGCCTATCGGCACCTATTTTTAAAATGCCAATCGGCAACTATATCTGAAATGCCTATCGGCACCTATATCTGAAATGCCTATCGACACCTATATCTGAAATGCCTATCGGCAACCATATCTGGAATGCCTATCGGCACCTATATTTGAAATGCCTATCGGCTTCTATATCTGAAATGCCTATCGGCACCTATTTTTAAACTGCCAATCGGCAACTATATCTGAAATGCCTATCGGCACCTATATCTGAAATGCCTATCGACACATATCTGAAATGCCTATCGAAACCTATATCTGAAATGCCTATCGACACCTATATCTGAAATGCCTATCGACACCTATATCTGAAATGCCTATCGACACCTATATCTGAAATGCCTATCGACACCTATATCTGAAATGCCTATCGACACCTATATCTGAAATGCCTATCGACACCTATTTTTGAAATGCCTATCGGAAACTTCATCTGAAATGCCTATCAGCACCTATATTTGAAATGCCTATCGGCAACCATATCTGCAATGCCTATCGGCACCTATATTTGAAATGCCTATCGGCTTCTATATCTGAAATGCCTATCGGCACCTATTTTTAAAATGCCAATCGGCAACTATATCTGATATGCCTATCGGCACCTATATCTGAAATGCCTATCGACACCTATATCTGAAATGCCTATCGACACCTATATCTGAAATGCCTATCGACACCTATATCTGAAATGCCTATCGACACCTATATCTGAAATGCCTATCGACACCTATATCTGAAATGCCTATCGACACCTATTTTTGAAATGCCTATCGGAAACTACATCTGAAATGCCTATCAGCACCTATATTTGAAATGCCTATCGGCAACCATATCTGCAATGCCTATCGGCACCTATATTTGAAATGCCTATCGGCTTCTATATCTGAAATGCCTATCGGCACCTATTTTTAAAATGCCAATCGGCAACTATATCTGAAATGCCTATCGGCACCTATATCTGAAATGCCTATCGACACCTATATCTGAAATGCCTATCGACACCTATATCTGAAATGCCTATCGACACCTATATCTGAAATGCCTATCGACACGTATATCTGAAATGCCTATCGACACTTATATCTGAAATGCCTATCGACACCTATATCTGAAATGCCTATCGACACCTATATCTGAAATGCCTATCGACACCTATTTTTGAAATGCCTATCGGAAACTACATCTGAAATGCCTATCAGCACCTATATTTGAAATGCCTATCGGCAACCATATCTGGAATGCCTATCGGCACCTATATTTGAAATGCCTATCGGCTTCTATATCTGAAATGCCTATCGGCACCTATTTTTAAAATGCCAATCGGCAACTATATCTGAAATGCCTATCGGCACCTATATCTGAAATGCCTATCGACACCTATATCTGAAATGCCTATCGACACCTATATCTGAAATGCCTATCGACACCTATATCTGAAATGCCTATCGACACCTATATCTGAAATGCCTATCGACACCTATATCTGAAATGCCTATCGACACCTATATCTGAAATGCCTATCGACACCTATATCTGAAATGCCTATCGACACCTATATCTGAAATGCCTATCGACACCTATATCTGAAATGCCTATCGACACCTATATCTGAAATGCCTATCGACACCTATATCTGAAATGCCTATCGACACCTATATCTGAAATGCCTATCGACACCTATATCTGAAACGCCTATCGACACCTATATCTGAAATGCCTATCGACACCTATTTCCGAAATGCCTATCGACACCTATATCTGAAATGCCTATCGACACCTATATCTGAAATGCCTATCGACACCTATATCTGAAATGCCTATCGACACCTATTTTTGAAATGCCTATCGGAAACTACATCTGAAATGCCTATCAGCACCTATATTTGAAATGCCTATCGGCAACCATATCTGGAATGCCTATCGGCACCTATATTTGAAATGCCTATCGGCTTCTATATCTGAAATGCCTATCGGCACCTATTTTTCAAATGCCAATCGGCAACTATATCTGAAATGCCTATCGGCACCTATATCTGAAATGCCTATCGACACCTATATCTGAAATGCCTATCGACACCTATATCTGAAATGCCTATCGACACCTATATCTGAAATGCCTATCGACACCTATATCTGAAATGCCTATCGACACCTATATCTGAAATGCCTATCGACACCTATATCTGAAATGCCTATCGACACCTATATCTGAAATGCCTATCGACACCTATATCTGAAATGCCTATCGACACCTATTTTTGAAATGCCTATCGGAAACTACATCTGAAATGCCTATCAGCACTTATATTTGAAATGCCTATCGGCAACCATATTTGGAATGCCTATCGGCACCTATATTTGAAATGCCTATCGGCTTCTATATCTGAAATGCCTATCGGCACCTATTTTTAAAATGCCAATCGGCAACTATATCTGAAATGCCTATCGGCACCTATATCTGAAAAGCCTATCGACACCTATATCTGAAATGCCTATCGACACCTATATCTGAAATGCCTATCGACACCTATATCTGAAATGCCTATCGACACCTATATCTGAAATGCCTATCGACACCTATATCTGAAATGCCTATCGACACCTATATCTGAAATGCCTATCGACACCTATATTTGAAATGCCTATCGACACCTATATCTGAGATGCCTATCGACACCTATTTTTGAAATGCCTATCGGAAACTACATCTGAAATGCCTATCAGCACCTATATTTGAAATGCCTATCGGCAACCTAATCTGGAATGCCTATCGGCACCTATATTTGAAATGCCTATCGGCTTCTATATCTGAAATGCCTATCGGCACCTATTTTTAAAATGCCAATCGGCAACTATATCTGAAATGCCTATCGGCACCTATATCTGAAATGCCTATCGACACCTATATCTGAAATGCCTATCGACACCTATATCTGAAATGCCTATCGACACCTATATCTGAAATGCCTATCGACACCTATATCTGAAATGCCTATCGACACCTATATCTGAAATGCCTATCGACACCTATATCTGAAATGCCTATCGACACCTATATCTGAAATGCCTATCGACACCTATTTTTGAAATGCCTATCGGAAACTACATCTGAAATGCCTATCAGCACCTATATTTGAAATGCCTATCGGCAACCATATCTGGAATGCCTATCGGCACCTATATTTGAAATGCCTATCGGCTTCTATATCTGAAATGCCTATCGGCACCTATTTTTTAAATGCCAATCGGCAACTACATCTGAAATGCCTATCAGCACCTATATTTGAAATGCCTATCGGCAACCATATCTGGAATGCCTATCGGCCCCTATATTTGAAATGCCTATCGGCTTCTATATCTGAAATGCCTATCGGCACCTATTTTTAAAATGCCAATCGGCAACTATATCTGAAATGCCTATCGGCACCTATATCTGAAATGCCTATCGACACCTATATCTGAAATGCCTATCGACACCTATATCTGAAATGCCTATCGACACCTATATCTGAAATGCCTATCGACACTTATATCTGAAATGCCTATCGACACCTATATCTGAAATGCCTATCGACACCTATATCTGAAATGCCTATCGACACCTATATTTGAAATGCCTATCGACACCTATATCTGAGATGCCTATCGACACCTATTTTTGAAATGCCTATCGGAAACTACATCTGAAATGCCTATCAGCACCTATATTTGAAATGCCTATCGGCAACCTAATCTGGAATGCCTATCGGCACCTATATTTGAAATGCCTATCGGCTTCTATATCTGAAATGCCTATCGGCACCTATTTTTAAAATGCCAATCGGCAACTATATCTGAAATGCCTATCGGCACCTATATCTGAAATGCCTATCGACACCTATATCTGAAATGCCTATCGACACCTATATCTGAAATGCCTATCGACACCTATTTTTGAAATGCCTATCGGAAACTACATCTGAAATGCCTATCAGCACTTATATTTGAAATGCCTATCGGCAACCATATCTGGAATGCCTATCGGCACCTATATTTGAAATGCCTATCGGCTTCTATATCTGAAATGCCTATCGGCACCTATTTTTAAAATGCCAATCGGCAACTATATCTGAAATGCCTATCGGCACCTATATCTGAAAAGCCTATCGACACCTATATCTGAAATGCCTATCGACACCTATATCTGAAATGCCTATCGACACCTATATCTGAAATGCCTATCGACACCTATTTTTGAAATGCCTATCGGAAACTACATCTGAAATGCCTTTCAGCACTTATATTTGAAATGCCTATCGGCAACCTATCTGGAATGCCTATCGGCACCTATATTTGAAATGCCTATCGGCTTCTATATCTGAAATGCCTATCGGCACCTATTTTTAAAATGCCAATTGGCAACTATATCTAAAATGCCTATCGGCACCTATATCTGAAATGCCTATCGACACCTATATCTGAAATGCCTATCGACACCTATATCTGAAATGCCTATCGACACCTATATCTGAAATGCCTATCGACACCTGTATCTGAAATGCCTATCGACACCTATTTTTGAAATGCCTATGGGAAACTACATCTGAAATGCCTATCAGCACCTATATTTGAAATGCCTATCGGCAACCATATCTGGAATGCCTATCGGCACCTATATTTGAAATGCCTATCGGCTTCTATATCTGAAATGCCTATCGGCACCAATTTTTAAAATGCCAATCGGCAACTATATCTGAAAAGCCTATCGGCACCTATACCTGAAATGCCTATCGACACCTATATCTGAAATGCCTATCGACAACTATATCTGAAATGCCTATCGACACCTATATCTGAAATGCCTATCGACACCTATATCTGAAATGCCTATCGACACCTATATCTGAAATGCCTATCGACACCTATATCTGAAATGCCTATCGACACCTATATCTGAAATGCCTATCGACACCTATATCTGAAATGCCTATCGACACCTATTTTTGAAATGCCTATCGGAAACTACATCTGAAATGCCTATCAGCACCTATATTTGAAATGCCTATCGGACACCATATCTGGAATGCCTATCGGCACCTATATTTGAAATGCCTATCGGCTTCTATATCTGAAATGCCTATCGGCACCTATTTTTAAAATGCCAATCGGCAACTATATCTGAAATGCCTATCGGCACCTATATCTGAAATGCCTATCGACACCTATATCTGAAATGCCTATCGACACCTATATCTGAAATGCCTATCGACACCTATATCTGAAATGCCTATCGACACCTATATCTGAAATGCCTATCGACACCTATATCTGAAATGCCTATCGACACCTATATCTGAAATGCCAATCGACACCTATATCTGAAATGCCTATCGACACCTATTTTTGAAATGCCTATCGGAAACTACATCTGAAATGCCTATCAGCACCTATATTTGAAATGCCTATCGGCAACCATATCTGGAATGCCTATCGGCACCTATATTTGAAATGCCTATCGGCTTCTATTTCTGAAATGCCTATCGGCACCTATTTTTAAAATGCCAATCGGCAACTATATCTGAAATGCCTATCGGCACCTATATCTGAAATGCCTATCGACACCTATATATGAAATGCCTATCGACACCTATATCTGAAATGCCTATCGACATCTATATCTGAAATGCCTATCGACACCTATATCTGAAATGCCTATCGACACCTATATCTGAAATGCCTATCGACACCTATATCTGAAATGCCTATCGACACCTATATCTGAAATGCCTATCGACACCTATATCTGAAATGCCTATCGACACCTATATCTGAAATGCCTATCGACACCTATATCTGAGATGCCTATCGACACCTATTTTTGAAATGCCTATCGGAAACTACATCTGAAATGCCTATCAGCACCTATATTTGAAATGCCTATCGGCAACCATATCTGGAATGCCTATCGGCACCTATATTTGAAATGCCTATCGGCTTCTATATCTGAAATGCCTATCGGCACCTATTTTTAAAATGCCAATTGGCAACTATATCTGAAATGCCTATCGGCACCTATATCTGAAATGCCTATCGACACCTATATCTGAAATGCCTATCGACACTTATATCTGAAATGCCTATCGACACCTATATCTGAAATGCCTATCGACACCTTTATCTAAAATGCCTATCGACACCTATATCTGAAATGCCTATCGACACCTATATCTGAAATGCCTATCGACACCTATATCTGAAATGCCTATCGACACCTATATCTGAAATGCCTATCGACACCTATTTTTGAAATGCCTATCGGAAACTACATCTGAAATGCCTATCAGCACCTATATTTGAAATGCCTATCGGCAACCATATCTGGAATGCCTATCGGCACCTATATTTGAAATGCCTATCGGCTTCTATATCTGAAATGCCTATCGGCACCTATTTTTAAAATGCCAATCGGCAACTATATCTGAAATGCCTATCGGCACCTATATCTGAAAAGCCTATCGACACCTATATCTGAAATGCCTATCGACACCTATATCTGAAATGCCTATCGACACCTATATCTGAAATGCCTATCGACACCTATATCTGAAATGCCTATCGACACCTATTTTTGAAATGCCTATCGGAAACTACATCTGAAATGCCTATCAGCACCTATATTTGAAATGCCTATCGACACCTATATCTGAAATGCCTATCGACACCTGTATCTGAAATGCCTATCGACACCTATTTTTGAAATGCCTATGGGAAACTACATCTGAAATGCCTATCAGCACCTATATTTGAAATGCCTATCGGCAACCATATCTGGAATGCCTATCGGCACCTATATTTGAAATGCTTATCGGCTTCTATATCTGAAATGCCTATCGGCACCAATTTTTAAAATGCCAATCGGCAACTATATCTGAAAAGCCTATCGGCACCTATACCTGAAATGCCTATCGACACCTATATCTGAAATGCCTATCGACACCTATATCTGAAATGCCTATCGACACCTATATCTGAAATGCCTATCGACACCTATATCTGAAATGCCTATCGACACCTATATCTGAAATGCCTATCGACACCTATATCTGAAATGCCTATCGACACCTATATCTGAAATGCCTATCGACACCTATATCTGAAATGCCTATCGACACCTATTTTTGAAATGCCTATCGGAAACTACATCTGAAATGCCTATCAGCACCTATATTTGAAATGCCTATCGGACACCATATCTGGAATGCCTATCGGCACCTATATTTGAAATGCCTATCGGCTTCTATATCTGAAATGCCTATCGGCACCTATTTTTAAAATGCCAATCGGCAACTATATCTGAAATGCCTATCGGCACCTATATCTGAAATGCCTATCGACACCTATATCTGAAATGCCTATCGACACCTATATCTGAAATGCCTATCGACACCTATATCTGAAATGCCTATCGACACCTATATCTGAAATGCCTATCGACACCTATATCTGAAATGCCTATCGACACCTATATCTGAAATGCCAATCGACACCTATATCTGAAATGCCTATCGACACCTATTTTTGAAATGCCTATCGGAAACTACATCTGAAATGCCTATCAGCACCTATATTTGAAATGCCTATCGGCAACCATATCTGGAATGCCTATCGGCACCTATATTTGAAATGCCTATCGGCTTCTATTTCTGAAATGCCTATCGGCACCTATTTTTAAAATGCCAATCGGCAACTATATCTGAAATGCCTATCGGCACCTATATCTGAAATGCCTATCGACACCTATATATGAAATGCCTATCGACACCTATATCTGAAATGCCTATCGACATCTATATCTGAAATGCCTATCGACACCTATATCTGAAATGCCTATCGACACCTATATCTGAAATGCCTATCGACACCTATATCTGAAATGCCTATCGACACCTATATCTGAAATGCCTATCGACACCTATATCTGAAATGCCTATCGACACCTATATCTGAAATGCCTATTGACACCTATATCTGAGATGCCTATCGACACCTATTTTTGAAATGCCTATCGGAAACTACATCTGAAATGCCTATCAGCACCTATATTTGAAATGCCTATCGGCAACCATATCTGGAATGCCTATCGGCACCTATATTTGAAATGCCTATCGGCTTCTATATCTGAAATGCCTATCGGCACCTATTTTTAAAATGCCAATTGGCAACTATATCTGAAATGCCTATCGGCACCTATATCTGAAATGCCTATCGACACCTATATCTGAAATGCCTATCGACACTTATATCTGAAATGCCTATCGACACCTATATCTGAAATGCCTATCGACACCTACATCTAAAATGCCTATCGACACCTATATCTGAAATGCCTATCGACACCTATATCTGAAATGCCTATCGACACCTATATCTGAAATGCCTATCGACACCTATATCTGAAATGCCTATCGACACCTATTTTTGAAATGCCTATCGGAAACTACATCTGAAATGCCTATCAGCACCTATATTTGAAATGCCTATCGGCAACCATATCTGGAATGCCTATCGGCACCTATATTTGAAATGCCTATCGGCTTCTATATCTGAAATGCCTATCGGCACCTATTTTTAAAATGCCAATCGGCAACTATATCTGAAATGCCTATCGGCACCTATATCTGAAAAGCCTATCGACACCTATATCTGAAATGCCTATCGACACCTATATCTGAAATGCCTATCGACACCTATATCTGAAATGCCTATCGACACCTATATCTGAAATGCCTATCGACACCTATTTTTGAAATGCCTATCGGAAACTACATCTGAAATGCCTATCAGCACCTATATTTGAAATGCCTATCTGCAACCATATCTGGAATGCCTATCGGCACCTATATTTGAAATGCCTATCGGCTTCTATATCTGAAATGCCTATCGGCACCTATTTTTAAAATGCCAATCGGCAACTATATCTGAAATGCCTATCGGCACCTATATCTGAAATGCCTATCGACACCTATATCTGAAATGCCTATCGACACCTATATCTGAAATGCCTATCGACACCTATATCTGAAATGCCTATCGACACCTATATCTGAAATGCCTATCGACACCTATATCTGAAATGCCTATCGACACCTATATCTGAAATGCCTATCGACACCTATATCTGAAATGCCTATCGACACCTATATCTGAGATGCCTATCGACACCTATTTTTGAAATGCCTATCGGAAACTACATCTGAAATGCCTATCAGCACCTATATTTGAAATGCCTATCGGCAACCATATCTGGAATGCCTATCGGCACCTATATTTAAAATGCCTATCGGCTTCTATATCTGAAATGCCTATCGGCACCTATTTTTAAAATGCCAATTGGCAACTATATCTAAAATGCCTATCGGCACCTATATCTGAAATGCCTATCGACACCTATATCTGAAATGCCTATCGACACCTATATCTGAAATGCCTATCGACACCTATATCTGAAATGCCTATCGACACCTGTATCTGAAATGCCTATCGACACCTATTTTTGAAATGCCTATGGGAAACTACATCTGAAATGCCTATCAGCACCTATATTTGAAATGCCTATCGGCAACCATATCTGGAATGCCTATCGGCACCTATATTTGAAATGCCTATCGGCTTCTATATCTGAAATGCCTATCGGCACCAATTTTTAAGATGCCAATCGGCAACTATATCTGAAAAGCCTATCGGCACCTATACCTGAAATGCCTATCGACACCTATATCTGAAATGCCTATCGACACCTATATCTGAAATGCCTATCGACACCTATATCTGAAATGCCTATCGACACCTATATCTGAAATGCCTATCGACACCTATATCTGAAATGCCTATCGACACCTATATCTGAAATGCCTATCGACACCTATATCTGAAATGCCTATCGACACCTATATCTGAAATGCCTATCGACACCTATTTTTGAAATGCCTATCGGAAACTACATCTGAAATGCCTATCAGCACCTATATTTGAAATGCCTATCGGACACCATATCTGGAATGCCTATCGGCACCTATATTTGAAATGCCTATCGGCTTCTATATCTGAAATGCCTATCGGCACCTATTTTTAAAATGCCAATCGGCAACTATATCTGAAATGCCTATCGGCACCTATATCTGAAATGCCTATCGACACCTATATCTGAAATGCCTATCGACACCTATATCTGAAATGCCTATCGACACCTATATCTGAAATGCCAATCGACACCTATATCTGAAATGCCTATCGACACCTATTTTTGAAATGCCTATCGGAAACTACATCTGAAATGCCTATCAGCACCTATATTTGAAATGCCTATCGGCAACCATATCTGGAATGCCTATCGGCACCTATATTTGAAATGCCTATCGGCTTCTATATCTGAAATGCCTATCGGCACCTATTTTTAAAATGCCAATCGGCAACTATATCTGAAATGCCTATCGGCACCTATATCTGAAATGCCTATCGACACCTATATATGAAATGCCTATCGACACCTATATCTGAAATGCCTATCGACATCTATATCTGAAATGCCTATCGACACCTATATCTGAAATGCCTATCGACACCTATATCTGAAATGCCTATCGACACCTATATCTGAAATGCCTATCGACACCTATATCTGAAATGCCTATCGACACCTATATCTGAAATGCCTATCGACACCTATATCTGAAATGCCTATCGACACCTATATCTGAGATGCCTATCGACACCTATTTTTGAAATGCCTATCGGAAACTACATCTGAAATGCCTATCAGCACCTATATTTGAAATGCCTATCGGCAACCATATCTGGAATGCCTATCGGCACCTATATTTGAAATGCCTATCGGCTTCTATATCTGAAATGCCTATCGGCACCTATTTTTAAAATGCCAATTGGCAACTATATCTGAAATGCCTATCGGCACCTATATCTGAAATGCCTATCGACACCTATATCTGAAATGCCTATCGACACTTATATCTGAAATGCCTATCGACACCTATATCTGAAATGCCTATCGACACCTATATCTAAAATGCCTATCGACACCTATATCTGAAATGCCTATCGACACCTATATCTGAAATGCCTATCGACACCTATATCTGAAATGCCTATCGACACCTATATCTAAAATGCCTATCGACACCTATTTTTGAAATGCCTATCGGAAACTACATCTGAAATGCCTATCAGCACCTATATTTGAAATGCCTATCGGCAACCATATCTGCAATGCCTATCGGCACCTATATTTGAAATGCCTATCGGCTTCTATATCTGAAATGCCTATCGGCACCTATTTTTAAAATGCCAATCGGCAACTATATCTGAAATGCCTATCGGCACCTATATCTGAAATGCCTATCGACACCTATATCTGAAATGCCTATCGACACCTATATCTGAAATGCCTATCGACACCTATATCTGAAATGCCTATCGACACGTATATCTGAAATGTCTATCGACACCTATATCTGAAATGCCTATCGACACCTATATCTGAAATGCCTATCGACACCTATATCTGAAATGCCTATCGACACCTATTTTTGAAATGCCTATCGGAAACTGCATCTGAAATGCCTATCAGCACCTATATTTGAAATGCCTATCGGCAACCATATCTGGAATGCCTATCGGCACCTATATTTGAAATGCCTATCGGCTTCTATATCTGAAATACCTATCGGCACCTATTTTTAAAATGCCAATCGGCAACTATATCTGAAATGCCTATCGGCACCTATATCTGAAATGCCTATCGACACCTATATCTGAAATGCCTATCGACACCTATATCTGAAATGCCTATCGACACCTATATCTGAAATGCCTATCGACACCAATATCTGAAATGCCTATCGACACCTATATCTGAAATGCCTATCGACACCTATATCTGAAATGCCTATCGACACCTATATCTGAAATGCCTATCGACACCTATTTTTGAAATGCCTATCGGAAACTACATCTGAAATGCCTATCAGCACCTATATTTGAAATGCCTATCGGCAACCATATCTGGAATGCCTATCGGCACCTATATTTGAAATGCCTATCGGCTTCTATATCTGAAATGCCTATCGGCACCTATTTTTAAAATGCCAATCGGCAACTATATCTGAAATGCCTATCGGCACCTATATCTGAAATGCCTATCGACACCTATATCTGAAATGCCTATCGACACCTATATCTGAAATGCCTATCGACACCTATATCTGAAATGCCTATCGACACCTATATCTTAAATGCCTATCGACACCTATATCTGAAATGCCTATCGACACCTATATCTGAAATGCCTATCGACACCTATATCTGAAATGCCTATCGACACCTATATCTGAAATGCCTATCGACACCTATATCTGAAATGCCTATCGACACCTCTATCTGAAATGCCTATCGACACCTATATCTGAAATGCCTATCGACACCTATATCTGAAATGCCTATCGACACCTATATCTGAAATGCCTATCGACACCTATATCTGAAATGCCTATCGACACCTATATCTGAAATGCCTATCGACACCTATTTTTGAAATGCCTATCGGAAACTACATCTGAAATGCCTATCAGCACCTATATTTGAAATGCCTATCGGCAACCATATCTGGAATGCCTATCGGCACCTATATTTGAAATGCCTATCGGCTTCTATATCTGAAATGCCTATCGGCACCTATTTTTAAAATGCCAATCGGCAACTATATCTGAAATGCCTATCGACACCTATATCTGAAATGCCTATCGACACCTATATCTGAAATGCCTATCGACACCTATATCTGAAATGCCTATCGACACCTATATCTGAAATGCCTATCGACACCTATATCTGAAATGCCTATCGACACCTATATCTGAAATGCCTATCGACACCTATATCTGAAATGCCTATCGACACCTATTTTTGAAATGCCTATCGGAAACTACATCTGAAATGCCTATCAGCACCTATATTTGAAATGCCTATCGGCAACCATATCTGGAATGCCTATCGGCACCTATATTTGAAATGCCTATCGGCTTCTATATCTGAAATGCCTATCGGCACCTATTTTTTAAATGCCAATCGGCAACTATATCTGAAATGCCTATCGGCACCTATATCTGAAATGCCTATCGACACCTATATCTGAAATGCCTATCGACACCTATATCTGAAATGCCTATCGACACCTATATCTGAAATGCCTATCGACACCTATATCTGAAATGCCAATCGACACCTATATCTAAAATGCCTATCGACACCTATATCTGAAATGCCTATCGACACCTATATCTGAAATGCCTATCGACACCTATATCTGAAATGCCTATCGACACCTATTTTTGAAATGCCTATCGGCAACTATATCTGAAATGCCTATCGGCACCTATATCTGAAAAGCCTATCGACACCTATATCTGAAATGCCTATCGACACCTATATCTGAAATGCCTATCGACACCTATATCTGAAATGCCTATCGACACCTATATCTGAAATGCCTATCGACACCTATTTTTGAAATGCCTATCGGAAACTACATCTGAAATGCCTATCAGCACCTATATTTGAAATGCCTATCGGCAACCATATCTGGAATGCCTATCGGCCCCTATATTTGAAATGCCTATCGGCTTCTATATCTGAAATGCCTATCGGCACCTATTTTTAAAATGCCAATCGGCAACTATATCTGAAATGCCTATCGGCACCTATATCTGAAATGCCTATCGACACCTATATCTGAAATGCCTATCGACACCTATATCTGAAATGCCTATCGACACCTATATCTGAAATGCCTATCGACAACTATATCTGAAATGCCTATCGACACCTATATCTGAAATGCCTATCGACACCTATATTTGAAATGCCTATCGACACCTATATCTGAAATGCCTATCGACACCTATATCTGAGATGCCTATCGACACCTATTTTTGAAATGCCTATCGGAAACTACATCTGAAATGCCTATCAGCACCTATATTTGAAATGCCTATCGGCAACCTAATCTGGAATGCCTATCGGCACCTATATTTGAAATGCCTATCGGCTTCTATATCTGAAATGCCTATCGGCACCTATTTTTAAAATGCCAATCGGCAACTATATCTGAAATGCCTATCGGCACCTATATCTGAAATGCCTATCGACACCTATATCTGAAATGCCTATCGACACCTATATCTGAAATGCCTATCGACACCTATATCTGAAATGCCTATCGACACCTATATCTGAAATGCCTATCGACACCTATATCTGAAATGCCTATCGACACCTATATCTGAAATGCCTATCGACACCTATATCTGAAATGCCTATCGACACCTATTTTTGAAATGCCTATCGGAAACTACATCTGAAATGCCTATCAGCACCTATATTTGAAATGCCTATCGGCAACCATATCTGGAATGCCTATCGGCACCTATATTTGAAATGCCTATCGGCTTCTATATCTGAAATGCCTATCGGCACCTATTTTTTAAATGCCAATCGGCAACTATATCTGAAATGCCTATCGGCACCTATATCTGAAATGCCTATCGACACCTATATCTGAAATGCCTATCGACACCTATATCTGAAATGCCTATCGACACCTATATCTGAAATGCCTATCGACACCTATATCTGAAATGCCTATCGACACCTATATCTGAAATGCCTATCGACACCTATATCTGAAATGCCTATCGACACCTATATCTGAAATGCCTATCGACACCTATATCTGAAATGCCTATCGACACCTATTTTTGAAATGCCTATCGGAAACTACATCTGAAATGCCTATCAGCACTTATATTTGAAATGCCTATCGGCAACCATATCTGGAATGCCTATCGGCACCTATATTTGAAATGCCTATCGGCTTCTATATCTGAAATGCCTATCGGCACCTATTTTTAAAATGCCAATCGGCAACTATATCTGAAATGCCTATCGGCACCTATATCTGAAAAGCCTATCGACACCTATATCTGAAATGCCTATCGACACCTATATCTGAAATGCCTATCGACACCTATATCTGAAATGCCTATCGACACCTATATCTGAAATGCCTATCGACACCTATTTTTGAAATGCCTATCGGAAACTACATCTGAAATGCCTATCAGCACCTATATTTGAAATGCCTATCGGCAACCATATCTGGAATGCCTATCGGCACCTATATCTGAAATGCCTATCGACACCTATATCTGAAATGCCTATCGACACCTATATCTGAAATGCCTATCGACACCTATATCTGAAATGCCTATCGACACCTATATCTGAAATGCCTATCGACACCTATATCTGAAATGCCTATCGACACCTATATCTGAAATGCCTATCGACACCTATATCTGAAATGCCTATCGACACCTATATCTGAGATGCCTATCGACACCTATTTTTGAAATGCCTATCGGAAACTACATCTGAAGTGCCTATCAGCACCTATATTTGAAATGCCTATCGGCAACCATATCTGGAATGCCTATCGGCACCTATATTTGAAATGCCTATCGGCTTCTATATCTGAAATGCCTATCGGCACCTATTTTTAAAATGCCAATTGGCAACTATATCTAAAATGCCTATCGGCACCTATATCTGAAATGCCTATCGACACCTATATCTGAAATGCCTATCGACACCTATATCTGAAATGCCTATCGACACCTATATCTGAAATGCCTATCGACACCTATATCTGAAATGCCTATCGACACCTATTTTTGAAATGCCTATGGGAAACTACATCTGAAATGCCTATCAGCACCTATATTTGAAATGCCTATCGGCAACCATATCTGGAATGCCTATCAGCACCTATATTTGAAATGCCTATCGGCTTCTATATCTGAAATGCCTATCGGCACCTATTTTTAAAATGCCAATCGGCAACTATATCTGAAATGCCTATCGGCACCTATACCTGAAATGCCTATCGACACCTATATCTGAAATGCCTATCGACACCTATATCTGAAATGCCTATCGACACCTTTATCTGAAATGCCTATCGACACCTATATCTGAAATGCCTATCGACACCTATATCTGAAATGCCTATCGACACCTATATCTGAAATGCCTATCGACACCTATATCTGAAATGCCTATCGACACCTATTTTTGAAATGCCTATCGGAAACTACATCTGAAATGCCTATCAGCACCTATATTTGAAATGCCTATCGGCAACCATATCTGGAATGCCTATCGGCACCTATATTTGAAATGCCTATCGGCTTCTATATCAGAAATGCCTATCGGCACCTATTTTTAAAATGCCAATCGGCAACTATATCTGAAATGCTTATCGGCACCTATATCTGAAATGCCTATCGACACCTATATCTGAAATGCCTATCGACACCTATATCTAAAATGCCTATCGACACCTATATCTGAAATGCCTATCGACACCTATATCTGAAATGCCTATCGACACCTATATCTGAAATGCCTATCGACACGTATATCTGAAATGCCAATCGACACCTATATCTGAAATGCCTATCGACACCTATTTTTGAAATGCCTATCGGAAACTACATCTGAAATGCCTATCAGCACCTATATTTGAAATGCCTATCGGCAACCATATCTCGAATGCCTATCGGCACCTATATTTGAAATGCCTATCGGCTTCTATATCTGAAATGCCTATCGGCACCTATTTTTAAAATGCCAATCGGCAACTATATCTGAAATGCCTATCGGCACCTATATCTGAAATGCCTATCGACACCTATATATGAAATGCCTATCGACACCTATATCTGAAATGCCTATCGACACCTATATCTGAAATGCCTATCGACACCTATATCTGAAATGCCTATCGACACCTATATCTTAAATGCCTATCGACACCTATATCTGAAATGCCTATCGACACCTATATCTGAAATGCCTATCGACACCTATATCTGAAATGCCTATCGACACCTATATCTGAAATGCCTATCGACACCTATATCTGAGATGCCTATCGACATCTATTTTTGAAATGCCTATCGGAAACTACATCTGAAATGCCTATCAGCACCTATATTTGAAATGCCTATCGGCAACCATATCTGGAATGCCTATCGGCACCTATATTTGAAATGCCTATCGGCTTCTATATCTGAAATGCCTATCGGCACCTATTTTTAAAATGCCAATTGGCAACTATATCTGAAATGCCTATCGGCACCTATATCTGAAATGCCTATCGACACCTATATCTGAAATGCCTATCGACACCTATATCTGAAATGCCTATCGACACCTATATCTGAAATGCCTATCGACACCTATATCTGAAATGCCTATCGACACCTATTTTTGAAATGCCTATGGGAAACTACATCTGAAATGCCTATCAGCACCTATATTTGAAATGCCTATCGGCAAACATATCTGGAATGCCTATCGGCACCTATATTTGAAATGCCTATCGGCTTCTATATCTGAAATGCCTGTCGGCACCTACTTTTAAAATGCCAAACGGCAACTATATCTGAAATGCCTATCGGCACCTATACCTGAAATGCCTATCGACACCTATATCTGAAATGCCTATCGACACCTATATCTGAAATGCCTATCGACACCTATATCTGAAATGCCTATCGACACCTATATCTGAAATGCCTATCGACACCTATATCTGAAATGCCTATCGACACCTATATCTGAAATGCCTATCGACACCTATATCTGAAATGCCTATCGACACCTATATCTGAAATGCCTATCGACACCTATTTTTGAAATGCCTATCGGAAACTACATCTGAAATGCCTATCAGCACCTATATTTGAAATGCCTATCGGCAACCATATCTGGAATGCCTATCGGCACCTATATTTGAAATGCCTATCGGCTTCTATATCAGAAATGCCTATCGGCACCTATTTTTAAAATGCCAATCGGCAACTATATCTGAAATGCCTATCGGCACCTATATCTGAAATGCCTATCGACACCTATATCTGAAATGCCTATCGACACCTATATCTGAAATGCCTATCGACACCTATATCTGAAATGCCTATCGACACCTATATCTGAAATGCCAATCGACACCTATATCTGAAATGCCTATCGACACCTATATCTGAAATGCCAATCGACACCTATATCTGAAATGCCTATCGACACCTATTTTTGAAATGCCTATCGGAAACTACATCTGAAATGCCTATCAGCACCTATATTTGAAATGCCTATCGGCAACCATATCTGGAATGCCTATCGGCACCTATATTTGAAATGCCTATCGGCTTCTATATCTGAAATGCCTATCGGCACCTATTTTTAAAATGCCAATCGGCAACTATATCTGAAATGCCTATCGGCACCTATATCTGAAATGCCTATCGACACCTATATATGAAATGCCTATCGACACCTATATCTGAAATGCCTATCGACACCTATATCTGAAATGCCTATAGACACCTATATCTGAAATGCCTATCGACACCTATATCTGAAATGCCTATCGACACCTATATCTGAAATGCCTATCGACACCTATATCTGAAATGCCTATCGACACCTATATCTGAGATGCCTATCGACACCTATTTTTGAAATGCCTATCGGAAACTACATCTGAAATGTTTATCAGCACCTATATTTGAAATGCCTATCGGCAACCATATCTGGAATGCCTATCGGCACCTATATTTGAAATGCCTATCGGCTTCTATATCTGAAATGCCTATCGGCACCTATTTTTAAAATGCCAATTGGCAACTATATCTGAAATGCCTATCGGCACCTATATCTGAAATGCCTATCGACACCTATATCTGAAATGCCTATCGACACCTATATCTGAAATGCCTATCGACACCTATATCTGAAATGCCTATCGACACCTATATCTGAAATGCCTATCGACACCTATTTTTGAAATGCCTATGGGAAACTACATCTGAAATGCCTATCAGCACCTATATTTGAAATGCCTATCGGCAACCATATCTGGAATGCCTATCAGCACCTATATTTGAAATGCCTATCGGCTTCTATATCTGAAATGCCTATCGGCACCTATTTTTAAAATGCCAATCGGCAACTATATCTGAAATGCCTATCGGCACCTATACCTGAAATGCCTATCGACACCTATATCTGAAATGCCTATCGACACCTATATCTGAAATGCCTATCGACACCTATATCTGAAATGCCTATCGACACCTATATCTGAAATGCCTATCGACACCTATATCTGAAATGCCTATCGACACCTATATCTGAAATGCCTATCGACACCTATATCTGAAATGCCTATCGACACCTATATCTGAAATGCCTATCGACACCTATTTTTGAAATGCCTATCGGAAACTACATCTGAAATGCCTATCAGCACCTATATTTGAAATGCCTATCGGCAACCATATCTGGAATGCCTATCGGCACCTATATTTGAAATGCCTATCGGCTTCTATATCTGAAATGCCTATCGGCACCTATTTTTAAAATGCCAATCGGCAACTATATCTGAAATGCCTATCGGCACCTATATCTGAAATGCCTATCGACACCTATATCTGAAATGCCTATCGACACCTATATCTGAAATGCCTATCGACACCTATATCTGAAATGCCTATCGACACCTATATCTGAAATGCCTATCGACACCTATATCTGAAATGCCAATCGACACCTATATCTGAAATGCCTAACGACACCTATTTTTGAAATGCCTATCGGAAACTACATCTGAAATGCCTATCAGCACCTATATTTGAAATGCCTATCGGCAACCATATCTGGAATGCCTATCGGCACCTATATTTGAAATGCCTATTGGCTTCTATATCTGAAATGCCTATCGGCACCTATTTTTAAAATGCCAATCGGCAACTATATCTGAAATGCCTATCGCCACCTATATCTGAAATGCCTATCGACACCTATATATGAAATGCCTATCGACACCTATATCTGAAATGCTATATCTGAAATGCCTATCGACACCTATATCTGAAATGCCTATCGACACCTATATCTGAAATGCCTATCGACACCTATATCTGAAATGCCTATCGACACCTATATCTGAAATGCCTATCGACACCTATATCTAAAATGCCTATCGACACCTATTTTTGAAATGCCTATCGGAAACTACATCTGAAATGCCTATCAGCACCTATATTTGAAATGCCTATCGGCAACCATATCTGGAATGCCTATCGGCACCTATATTTGAAATGCCTATCGGCTTCTATATCTGAAATGCCTATCGGCACCTATTTTTAAAATGCCAATCGGCAACTATATCTGAAATGCCTATCGGCACCTATATCTGAAATGCCTATCGACACCTATATCTGAAATGCCTATCGACACCTATATCTCAAATGCCTATCGACACCTATATCTGAAATGCCTATCGGCAACCATATCTGGAATGCCTATCGGCACCTATATTTGAAATGCCTATCGGCTTCTATATCTGAAATGCCTATCGGCACCTATTTTTAAACTGCCAATCGGCAACTATATCTGAAATGCCTATCGGCACCTATATCTGAAATGCCTATCGACACTTATATCTGAAATGCCTATCGACACCTATATCTGAAATGCCTATCGACACCTATATCTGAAATGCATATCGACACCTATATCTGAAATGCCTATCGACACCTATATCTGAAATGCCTATCGACACCTATATCTGAAATGCCTATCGACACCTATATCTGAAATGCCTATCGACACCTATATCTGAAATGCCTATCGACACCTATATCTGAAATGCCTATCGACACCTATATCTGAAATGCCTATCGACACCTTTATCTGAAATGCCTATCGACACCTATTTTTGAAATGCCTATCGGAAACTACATCTGAAATGCCTATCAGCACCTATATTTGAAATGCCTATCGGCAACCATATCTGGAATGCCTATCGGCACCTATATTTGAAATGCCTATCGGCTTCTATATCTGAAATGCCTATCGGCACCTATTTTTAAAAAGCCAATCGGCAACTATATCTGAAATGCCTATCGGCACCTATATCTGAAATGCCTATCGACACCTATATCTGAAATGCCTATCGACACCTATATCTGAAATGCCTATCGACACCTATATCTGAAATGCCTATCGACACCTATATCTGAAATGCCTATCGACACCTATATCTGAAATGCCTATCGACACCTATATCTGAAATGCCTATCGACACCTATTTTTGAAATGCCTATCGGAAACTACATCTGAAATGTTTATCAGCACCTATATTTGAAATGCCTATCGGCAACCATATCTGGAATGCCTATCGGCACCTATATTTGAAATGCCTATCGGCTTCTATATCTGAAATGCCTATCGGCACCTATTTTTAAAATGCCAATTGGCAACTATATCTGAAATGCCTATCGGCACCTATATCTGAAATGCCTATCGACACCTATATCTGAAATGCCTATCGACACCTATATCTGAAATGCCTATCGACACCTATATCTGAAATGCCTATCGACACCTATATCTGAAATGCCTATCGACACCTATTTTTGAAATGCCTATGGGAAACTACATCTGAAATGCCTATCAGCACCTATATTTGAAATGCCTATCGGCAACCATATCTGGAATGCCTATCAGCACCTATATTTGAAATGCCTATCGGCTTCTATATCTGAAATGCCTATCGGCACCTATTTTTAAAATGCCAATCGGCAACTATATCTGAAATGCCTATCGGCACCTATACCTGAAATGCCTATCGACACCTATATCTGAAATGCCTATCGACACCTATATCTGAAATGCCTATCGACACCTATATCTGAAATGCCTATCGACACCTATATCTGAAATGCCTATCGACACCTATATCTGAAATGCCTATCGACACCTATATCTGAAATGCCTATCGACACCTATATCTGAAATGCCTATCGACACCTATATCTGAAATGCCTATCGACACCTATTTTTGAAATGCCTATCGGAAACTACATCTGAAATGCCTATCAGCACTTATATTTGAAATGCCTATCGGCAACCATATTTGGAATGCCTATCGGCACCTATATTTGAAATGCCTATCGGCTTCTATATCTGAAATGCCTATCGGCACCTATTTTTAAAATGCCAATCGGCAACTATATCTGAAATGCCTATCGGCACCTATATCTGAAAAGCCTATCGACACCTATATCTGAAATGCCTATCGACACCTATATCTGAAATGCCTATCGACACCTATATCTGAAATGCCTATCGACACCTATATCTGAAATGCCTATCGACACCTATATCTGAAATGCCTATCGACACCTATATCTGAAATGCCTATCGACACCTATATTTGAAATGCCTATCGACACCTATATCTGAGATGCCTATCGACACCTATTTTTGAAATGCCTATCGGAAACTACATCTGAAATGCCTATCAGCACCTATATTTGAAATGCCTATCGGCAACCTAATCTGGAATGCCTATCGGCACCTATATTTGAAATGCCTATCGGCTTCTATATCTGAAATGCCTATCGGCACCTATTTTTAAAATGCCAATCGGCAACTATATCTGAAATGCCTATCGGCACCTATATCTGAAATGCCTATCGACACCTATATCTGAAATGCCTATCGACACCTATATCTGAAATGCCTATCGACACCTATATCTGAAATGCCTATCGACACCTATATCTGAAATGCCTATCGACACCTATATCTGAAATGCCTATCGACACCTATATCTGAAATGCCTATCGACACCTATATCTGAAATGCCTATCGACACCTATTTTTGAAATGCCTATCGGAAACTACATCTGAAATGCCTATCAGCACCTATATTTGAAATGCCTATCGGCAACCATATCTGGAATGCCTATCGGCACCTATATTTGAAATGCCTATCGGCTTCTATATCTGAAATGCCTATCGGCACCTATTTTTTAAATGCCAATCGGCAACTACATCTGAAATGCCTATCAGCACCTATATTTGAAATGCCTATCGGCAACCATATCTGGAATGCCTATCGGCCCCTATATTTGAAATGCCTATCGGCTTCTATATCTGAAATGCCTATCGGCACCTATTTTTAAAATGCCAATCGGCAACTATATCTGAAATGCCTATCGGCACCTATATCTGAAATGCCTATCGACACCTATATCTGAAATGCCTATCGACACCTATATCTGAAATGCCTATCGACACCTATATCTGAAATGCCTATCGACACTTATATCTGAAATGCCTATCGACACCTATATCTGAAATGCCTATCGACACCTATATCTGAAATGCCTATCGACACCTATATTTGAAATGCCTATCGACACCTATATCTGAGATGCCTATCGACACCTATTTTTGAAATGCCTATCGGAAACTACATCTGAAATGCCTATCAGCACCTATATTTGAAATGCCTATCGGCAACCTAATCTGGAATGCCTATCGGCACCTATATTTGAAATGCCTATCGGCTTCTATATCTGAAATGCCTATCGGCACCTATTTTTAAAATGCCAATCGGCAACTATATCTGAAATGCCTATCGGCACCTATATCTGAAATGCCTATCGACACCTATATCTGAAATGCCTATCGACACCTATATCTGAAATGCCTATCGACACCTATTTTTGAAATGCCTATCGGAAACTACATCTGAAATGCCTATCAGCACTTATATTTGAAATGCCTATCGGCAACCATATCTGGAATGCCTATCGGCACCTATATTTGAAATGCCTATCGGCTTCTATATCTGAAATGCCTATCGGCACCTATTTTTAAAATGCCAATCGGCAACTATATCTGAAATGCCTATCGGCACCTATATCTGAAAAGCCTATCGACACCTATATCTGAAATGCCTATCGACACCTATATCTGAAATGCCTATCGACACCTATATCTGAAATGCCTATCGACACCTATTTTTGAAATGCCTATCGGAAACTACATCTGAAATGCCTTTCAGCACTTATATTTGAAATGCCTATCGGCAACCATATCTGGAATGCCTATCGGCACCTATATTTGAAATGCCTATCGGCTTCTATATCTGAAATGCCTATCGGCACCTATTTTTAAAATGCCAATTGGCAACTATATCTAAAATGCCTATCGGCACCTATATCTGAAATGCCTATCGACACCTATATCTGAAATGCCTATCGACACCTATATCTGAAATGCCTATCGACACCTATATCTGAAATGCCTATCGACACCTGTATCTGAAATGCCTATCGACACCTATTTTTGAAATGCCTATGGGAAACTACATCTGAAATGCCTATCAGCACCTATATTTGAAATGCCTATCGGCAACCATATCTGGAATGCCTTACGGCACCTATATTTGAAATGCCTATCGGCTTCTATATCTGAAATGCCTATCGGCACCAATTTTTAAAATGCCAATCGGCAACTATATCTGAAAAGCCTATCGGCACCTATACCTGAAATGCCTATCGACACCTATATCTGAAATGCCTATCGACACCTATATCTGAAATGCCTATCGACACCTATATCTGAAATGCCTATCGACACCTATATCTGAAATGCCTATCGACACCTATATCTGAAATGCCTATCGACACCTATATCTGAAATGCCTATCGACACCTATATCTGAAATGCCTATCGACACCTATATCTGAAATGCCTATCGACACCTATTTTTGAAATGCCTATCGGAAACTACATCTGAAATGCCTATCAGCACCTATATTTGAAATGCCTATCGGACACCATATCTGGAATGCCTATCGGCACCTATATTTGAAATGCCTATCGGCTTCTATATCTGAAATGCCTATCGGCACCTATTTTTAAAATGCCAATCGGCAACTATATCTGAAATGCCTATCGGCACCTATATCTGAAATGCCTATCGACACCTATATCTGAAATGCCTATCGACACCTATATCTGAAATGCCTATCGACACCTATATCTGAAATGCCTATCGACACCTATATCTGAAATGCCTATCGACACCTATATCTGAAATGCCTATCGACACCTATATCTGAAATGCCAATCGACACCTATATCTGAAATGCCTATCGACACCTATTTTTGAAATGCCTATCGGAAACTACATCTGAAATGCCTATCAGCACCTATATTTGAAATGCCTATCGGCAACCATATCTGGAATGCCTATCGGCACCTATATTTGAAATGCCTATCGGCTTCTATTTCTGAAATGCCTATCGGCACCTATTTTTAAAATGCCAATCGGCAACTATATCTGAAATGCCTATCGGCACCTATATCTGAAATGCCTATCGACACCTATATATGAAATGCCTATCGACACCTATATCTGAAATGCCTATCGACATCTATATCTGAAATGCCTATCGACACCTATATCTGAAATGCCTATCGACACCTATATCTGAAATGCCTATCGACACCTATATCTGAAATGCCTATCGACACCTATATCTGAAATGCCTATCGACACCTATATCTGAAATGCCTATCGACACCTATATCTGAAATGCCTATCGACACCTATATCTGAGATGCCTATCGACACCTATTTTTGAAATGCCTATCGGAAACTACATCTGAAATGCCTATCAGCACCTATATTTGAAATGCCTATCGGCAACCATATCTGGAATGCCTATCGGCACCTATATTTGAAATGCCTATCGGCTTCTATATCTGAAATGCCTATCGGCACCTATTTTTAAAATGCCAATTGGCAACTATATCTGAAATGCCTATCGGCACCTATATCTGAAATGCCTATCGACACCTATATCTGAAATGCCTATCGACACTTATATCTGAAATGCCTATCGACACCTATATCTGAAATGCCTATCGACACCTATATCTAAAATGCCTATCGACACCTATATCTGAAATGCCTATCGACACCTATATCTGAAATGCCTATCGACACCTATATCTGAAATGCCTATCGACACCTATATCTGAAATGCCTATCGACACCTATTTTTGAAATGCCTATCGGAAACTACATCTGAAATGCCTATCAGCACCTATATTTGAAATGCCTATCGGCAACCATATCTGGAATGCCTATCGGCACCTATATTTGAAATGCCTATCGGCTTCTATATCTGAAATGCCTATCGGCACCTATTTTTAAAATGCCAATCGGCAACTATATCTGAAATGCCTATCGGCACCTATATCTGAAAAGCCTATCGACACCTATATCTGAAATGCCTATCGACACCTATATCTGAAATGCCTATCGACACCTATATCTGAAATGCCTATCGACACCTATATCTGAAATGCCTATCGACACCTATTTTTGAAATGCCTATCGGAAACTACATCTGAAATGCCTATCAGCACCTATATTTGAAATGCCTATCGACACCTATATCTGAAATGCCTATCGACACCTGTATCTGAAATGCCTATCGACACCTATTTTTGAAATGCCTATGGGAAACTACATCTGAAATGCCTCTCAGCACCTATATTTGAAATGCCTATCGGCAACCATATCTGGAATGCCTATCGGCACCTATATTTGAAATGCCTATCGGCTTCTATATCTGAAATGCCTATCGGCACCAATTTTTAAAATGCCAATCGGCAACTATATCTGAAAAGCCTATCGGCACCTATACCTGAAATGCCTATCGACACCTATATCTGAAATGCCTATCGACACCTATATCTGAAATGCCTATCGACACCTATATCTGAAATGCCTATCGACACCTATATCTGAAATGCCTATCGACACCTATATCTGAAATGCCTATCGACACCTATATCTGAAATGCCTATCGACACCTATATCTGAAATGCCTATCGACACCTATATCTGAAATGCCTATCGACACCTATTTTTGAAATGCCTATCGGAAACTACATCTGAAATGCCTATCAGCACCTATATTTGAAATGCCTATCGGACACCATATCTGGAATGCCTATCGGCACCTATATTTGAAATGCCTATCGGCTTCTATATCTGAAATGCCTATCGGCACCTATTTTTAAAATGCCAATCGGCAACTATATCTGAAATGCCTATCGGCACCTATATCTGAAATGCCTATCGACACCTATATCTGAAATGCCTATCGACACCTATATCTGAAATGCCTATCGACACCTATATCTGAAATGCCTATCGACACCTATATCTGAAATGCCTATCGACACCTATATCTGAAATGCCTATCGACACCTATATCTGAAATGCCAATCGACACCTATATCTGAAATGCCTATCGACACCTATTTTTGAAATGCCTATCGGAAACTACATCTGAAATGCCTATCAGCACCTATATTTGAAATGCCTATCGGCAACCATATCTGGAATGCCTATCGGCACCTATATTTGAAATGCCTATCGGCTTCTATTTCTGAAATGCCTATCGGCACCTATTTTTAAAATGCCAATCGGCAACTATATCTGAAATGCCTATCGGCACCTATATCTGAAATGCCTATCGACACCTATATATGAAATGCCTATCGACACCTATATCTGAAATGCCTATCGACATCTATATCTGAAATGCCTATCGACACCTATATCTGAAATGCCTATCGACACCTATATCTGAAATGCCTATCGACACCTATATCTGAAATGCCTATCGACACCTATATCTGAAATGCCTATCGACACCTATATCTGAAATGCCTATCGACACCTATATCTGAAATGCCTATCGACACCTATATCTGAGATGCCTATCGACACCTATTTTTGAAATGCCTATCGGAAACTACATCTGAAATGCCTATCAGCACCTATATTTGAAATGCCTATCGGCAACCATATCTGGAATGCCTATCGGCACCTATATTTGAAATGCCTATCGGCTTCTATATCTGAAATGCCTATCGGCACCTATTTTTAAAATGCCAATTGGCAACTATATCTGAAATGCCTATCGGCACCTATATCTGAAATGCCTATCGACACCTATATCTGAAATGCCTATCGACACTTATATCTGAAATGCCTATCGACACCTATATCTGAAATGCCTATCGACACCTACATCTAAAATGCCTATCGACACCTATATCTGAAATGCCTATCGACACCTATATCTGAAATGCCTATCGACACCTATATCTGAAATGCCTATCGACACCTATATCTGAAATGCCTATCGACACCTATTTTTGAAATGCCTATCGGAAACTACATCTGAAATGCCTATCAGCACCTATATTTGAAATGCCTATCGGCAACCATATCTGGAATGCCTATCGGCACCTATATTTGAAATGCCTATCGGCTTCTATATCTGAAATGCCTATCGGCACCTATTTTTAAAATGCCAATCGGCAACTATATCTGAAATGCCTATCGGCACCTATATCTGAAAAGCCTATCGACACCTATATCTGAAATGCCTATCGACACCTATATCTGAAATGCCTATCGACACCTATATCTGAAATGCCTATCGACACCTATATCTGAAATGCCTATCGACACCTATTTTTGAAATGCCTATCGGAAACTACATCTGAAATGCCTATCAGCACCTATATTTGAAATGCCTATCTGCAACCATATCTGGAATGCCTATCGGCACCTATATTTGAAATGCCTATCGGCTTCTATATCTGAAATGCCTATCGGCACCTATTTTTAAAATGCCAATCGGCAACTATATCTGAAATGCCTATCGGCACCTATATCTGAAATGCCTATCGACACCTATATCTGAAATGCCTATCGACACCTATATCTGAAATGCCTATCGACACCTATATCTGAAATGCCTATCGACACCTATATCTGAAATGCCTATCGACACCTATATCTGAAATGCCTATCGACACCTATATCTGAAATGCCTATCGACACCTATATCTGAAATGCCTATCGACACCTATATCTGAGATGCCTATCGACACCTATTTTTGAAATGCCTATCGGAAACTACATCTGAAATGCCTATCAGCACCTATATTTGAAATGCCTATCGGCAACCATATCTGGAATGCCTATCGGCACCTATATTTAAAATGCCTATCGGCTTCTATATCTGAAATGCCTATCGGCACCTATTTTTAAAATGCCAATTGGCAACTATATCTAAAATGCCTATCGGCACCTATATCTGAAATGCCTATCGACACCTATATCTGAAATGCCTATCGACACCTATATCTGAAATGCCTATCGACACCTATATCTGAAATGCCTATCGACACCTGTATCTGAAATGCCTATCGACACCTATTTTTGAAATGCCTATGGGAAACTACATCTGAAATGCCTATCAGCACCTATATTTGAAATGCCTATCGGCAACCATATCTGGAATGCCTATCGGCACCTATATTTGAAATGCCTATCGGCTTCTATATCTGAAATGCCTATCGGCACCAATTTTTAAGATGCCAATCGGCAACTATATCTGAAAAGCCTATCGGCACCTATACCTGAAATGCCTATCGACACCTATATCTGAAATGCCTATCGACACCTATATCTGAAATGCCTATCGACACCTATATCTGAAATGCCTATCGACACCTATATCTGAAATGCCTATCGACACCTATATCTGAAATGCCTATCGACACCTATATCTGAAATGCCTATCGACACCTATATCTGAAATGCCTATCGACACCTATATCTGAAATGCCTATCGACACCTATTTTTGAAATGCCTATCGGAAACTACATCTGAAATGCCTATCAGCACCTATATTTGAAATGCCTATCGGACACCATATCTGGAATGCCTATCGGCACCTATATTTGAAATGCCTATCGGCTTCTATATCTGAAATGCCTATCGGCACCTATTTTTAAAATGCCAATCGGCAACTATATCTGAAATGCCTATCGGCACCTATATCTGAAATGCCTATCGACACCTATATCTGAAATGCCTATCGACACCTATATCTGAAATGCCTATCGACACCTATATCTGAAATGCCAATCGACACCTATATCTGAAATGCCTATCGACACCTATTTTTGAAATGCCTATCGGAAACTACATCTGAAATGCCTATCAGCACCTATATTTGAAATGCCTATCGGCAACCATATCTGGAATGCCTATCGGCACCTATATTTGAAATGCCTATCGGCTTCTATATCTGAAATGCCTATCGGCACCTATTTTTAAAATGCCAATCGGCAACTATATCTGAAATGCCTATCGGCACCTATATCTGAAATGCCTATCGACACCTATATATGAAATGCCTATCGACACCTATATCTGAAATGCCTATCGACATCTATATCTGAAATGCCTATCGACACCTATATCTGAAATGCCTATCGACACCTATATCTGAAATGCCTATCGACACCTATATCTGAAATGCCTATCGACACCTATATCTGAAATGCCTATCGACACCTATATCTGAAATGCCTATCGACACCTATATCTGAAATGCCTATCGACACCTATATCTGAGATGCCTATCGACACCTATTTTTGAAATGCCTATCGGAAACTACATCTGAAATGCCTATCAGCACCTATATTTGAAATGCCTATCGGCAACCATATCTGGAATGCCTATCGGCACCTATATTTGAAATGCCTATCGGCTTCTATATCTGAAATGCCTATCGGCACCTATTTTTAAAATGCCAATTGGCAACTATATCTGAAATGCCTATCGGCACCTATATCTGAAATGCCTATCGACACCTATATCTGAAATGCCTATCGACACTTATATCTGAAATGCCTATCGACACCTATATCTGAAATGCCTATCGACACCTATATCTAAAATGCCTATCGACACCTATATCTGAAATGCCTATCGACACCTATATCTGAAATGCCTATCGACACCTATATCTGAAATGCCTATCGACACCTATATCTAAAATGCCTATCGACACCTATTTTTGAAATGCCTATCGGAAACTACATCTGAAATGCCTATCAGCACCTATATTTGAAATGCCTATCGGCAACCATATCTGCAATGCCTATCGGCACCTATATTTGAAATGCCTATCGGCTTCTATATCTGAAATGCCTATCGGCACCTATTTTTAAAATGCCAATCGGCAACTATATCTGAAATGCCTATCGGCACCTATATCTGAAATGCCTATCGACACCTATATCTGAAATGCCTATCGACACCTATATCTGAAATGCCTATCGACACCTATATCTGAAATGCCTATCGACACGTATATCTGAAATGTCTATCGACACCTATATCTGAAATGCCTATCGACACCTATATCTGAAATGCCTATCGACACCTATATCTGAAATGCCTATCGACACCTATTTTTGAAATGCCTATCGGAAACTGCATCTGAAATGCCTATCAGCACCTATATTTGAAATGCCTATCGGCAACCATATCTGGAATGCCTATCGGCACCTATATTTGAAATGCCTATCGGCTTCTATATCTGAAATACCTATCGGCACCTATTTTTAAAATGCCAATCGGCAACTATATCTGAAATGCCTATCGGCACCTATATCTGAAATGCCTATCGACACCTATATCTGAAATGCCTATCGACACCTATATCTGAAATGCCTATCGACACCTATATCTGAAATGCCTATCGACACCAATATCTGAAATGCCTATCGACACCTATATCTGAAATGCCTATCGACACCTATATCTGAAATGCCTATCGACACCTATATCTGAAATGCCTATCGACACCTATTTTTGAAATGCCTATCGGAAACTACATCTGAAATGCCTATCAGCACCTATATTTGAAATGCCTATCGGCAACCATATCTGGAATGCCTATCGGCACCTATATTTGAAATGCCTATCGGCTTCTATATCTGAAATGCCTATCGGCACCTATTTTTAAAATGCCAATCGGCAACTATATCTGAAATGCCTATCGGCACCTATATCTGAAATGCCTATCGACACCTATATCTGAAATGCCTATCGACACCTATATCTGAAATGCCTATCGACACCTATATCTGAAATGCCTATCGACACCTATATCTTAAATGCCTATCGACACCTATATCTGAAATGCCTATCGACACCTATATCTGAAATGCCTATCGACACCTATATCTGAAATGCCTATCGACACCTATATCTGAAATGCCTATCGACACCTATATCTGAAATGCCTATCGACACCTCTATCTGAAATGCCTATCGACACCTATATCTGAAATGCCTATCGACACCTATATCTGAAATGCCTATCGACACCTATATCTGAAATGCCTATCGACACCTATATCTGAAATGCCTATCGACACCTATATCTGAAATGCCTATCGACACCTATTTTTGAAATGCCTATCGGAAACTACATCTGAAATGCCTATCAGCACCTATATTTGAAATGCCTATCGGCAACCATATCTGGAATGCCTATCGGCACCTATATTTGAAATGCCTATCGGCTTCTATATCTGAAATGCCTATCGGCACCTATTTTTAAAATGCCAATCGGCAACTATATCTGAAATGCCTATCGACACCTATATCTGAAATGCCTATCGACACCTATATCTGAAATGCCTATCGACACCTATATCTGAAATGCCTATCGACACCTATATCTGAAATGCCTATCGACACCTATATCTGAAATGCCTATCGACACCTATATCTGAAATGCCTATCGACACCTATATCTGAAATGCCTATCGACACCTATTTTTGAAATGCCTATCGGAAACTACATCTGAAATGCCTATCAGCACCTATATTTGAAATGCCTATCGGCAACCATATCTGGAATGCCTATCGGCACCTATATTTGAAATGCCTATCGGCTTCTATATCTGAAATGCCTATCGGCACCTATTTTTTAAATGCCAATCGGCAACTATATCTGAAATGCCTATCGGCACCTATATCTGAAATGCCTATCGACACCTATATCTGAAATGCCTATCGACACCTATATCTGAAATGCCTATCGACACCTATATCTGAAATGCCTATCGACACCTATATCTGAAATGCCAATCGACACCTATATCTAAAATGCCTATCGACACCTATATCTGAAATGCCTATCGACACCTATATCTGAAATGCCTATCGACACCTATATCTGAAATGCCTATCGACACCTATTTTTGAAATGCCTATCGGCAACTATATCTGAAATGCCTATCGGCACCTATATCTGAAAAGCCTATCGACACCTATATCTGAAATGCCTATCGACACCTATATCTGAAATGCCTATCGACACCTATATCTGAAATGCCTATCGACACCTATATCTGAAATGCCTATCGACACCTATTTTTGAAATGCCTATCGGAAACTACATCTGAAATGCCTATCAGCACCTATATTTGAAATGCCTATCGGCAACCATATCTGGAATGCCTATCGGCCCCTATATTTGAAATGCCTATCGGCTTCTATATCTGAAATGCCTATCGGCACCTATTTTTAAAATGCCAATCGGCAACTATATCTGAAATGCCTATCGGCACCTATATCTGAAATGCCTATCGACACCTATATCTGAAATGCCTATCGACACCTATATCTGAAATGCCTATCGACACCTATATCTGAAATGCCTATCGACAACTATATCTGAAATGCCTATCGACACCTATATCTGAAATGCCTATCGACACCTATATTTGAAATGCCTATCGACACCTATATCTGAAATGCCTATCGACACCTATATCTGAGATGCCTATCGACACCTATTTTTGAAATGCCTATCGGAAACTACATCTGAAATGCCTATCAGCACCTATATTTGAAATGCCTATCGGCAACCTAATCTGGAATGCCTATCGGCACCTATATTTGAAATGCCTATCGGCTTCTATATCTGAAATGCCTATCGGCACCTATTTTTAAAATGCCAATCGGCAACTATATCTGAAATGCCTATCGGCACCTATATCTGAAATGCCTATCGACACCTATATCTGAAATGCCTATCGACACCTATATCTGAAATGCCTATCGACACCTATATCTGAAATGCCTATCGACACCTATATCTGAAATGCCTATCGACACCTATATCTGAAATGCCTATCGACACCTATATCTGAAATGCCTATCGACACCTATATCTGAAATGCCTATCGACACCTATTTTTGAAATGCCTATCGGAAACTACATCTGAAATGCCTATCAGCACCTATATTTGAAATGCCTATCGGCAACCATATCTGGAATGCCTATCGGCACCTATATTTGAAATGCCTATCGGCTTCTATATCTGAAATGCCTATCGGCACCTATTTTTTAAATGCCAATCGGCAACTATATCTGAAATGCCTATCGGCACCTATATCTGAAATGCCTATCGACACCTATATCTGAAATGCCTATCGACACCTATATCTGAAATGCCTATCGACACCTATATCTGAAATGCCTATCGACACCTATATCTGAAATGCCTATCGACACCTATATCTGAAATGCCTATCGACACCTATATCTGAAATGCCTATCGACACCTATATCTGAAATGCCTATCGACACCTATATCTGAAATGCCTATCGACACCTATTTTTGAAATGCCTATCGGAAACTACATCTGAAATGCCTATCAGCACTTATATTTGAAATGCCTATCGGCAACCATATCTGGAATGCCTATCGGCACCTATATTTGAAATGCCTATCGGCTTCTATATCTGAAATGCCTATCGGCACCTATTTTTAAAATGCCAATCGGCAACTATATCTGAAATGCCTATCGGCACCTATATCTGAAAAGCCTATCGACACCTATATCTGAAATGCCTATCGACACCTATATCTGAAATGCCTATCGACACCTATATCTGAAATGCCTATCGACACCTATATCTGAAATGCCTATCGACACCTATTTTTGAAATGCCTATCGGAAACTACATCTGAAATGCCTATCAGCACCTATATTTGAAATGCCTATCGGCAACCATATCTGGAATGCCTATCGGCACCTATATCTGAAATGCCTATCGACACCTATATCTGAAATGCCTATCGACACCTATATCTGAAATGCCTATCGACACCTATATCTGAAATGCCTATCGACACCTATATCTGAAATGCCTATCGACACCTATATCTGAAATGCCTATCGACACCTATATCTGAAATGCCTATCGACACCTATATCTGAAATGCCTATCGACACCTATATCTGAGATGCCTATCGACACCTATTTTTGAAATGCCTATCGGAAACTACATCTGAAGTGCCTATCAGCACCTATATTTGAAATGCCTATCGGCAACCATATCTGGAATGCCTATCGGCACCTATATTTGAAATGCCTATCGGCTTCTATATCTGAAATGCCTATCGGCACCTATTTTTAAAATGCCAATTGGCAACTATATCTAAAATGCCTATCGGCACCTATATCTGAAATGCCTATCGACACCTATATCTGAAATGCCTATCGACACCTATATCTGAAATGCCTATCGACACCTATATCTGAAATGCCTATCGACACCTATATCTGAAATGCCTATCGACACCTATTTTTGAAATGCCTATGGGAAACTACATCTGAAATGCCTATCAGCACCTATATTTGAAATGCCTATCGGCAACCATATCTGGAATGCCTATCAGCACCTATATTTGAAATGCCTATCGGCTTCTATATCTGAAATGCCTATCGGCACCTATTTTTAAAATGCCAATCGGCAACTATATCTGAAATGCCTATCGGCACCTATACCTGAAATGCCTATCGACACCTATATCTGAAATGCCTATCGACACCTATATCTGAAATGCCTATCGACACCTTTATCTGAAATGCCTATCGACACCTATATCTGAAATGCCTATCGACACCTATATCTGAAATGCCTATCGACACCTATATCTGAAATGCCTATCGACACCTATATCTGAAATGCCTATCGACACCTATTTTTGAAATGCCTATCGGAAACTACATCTGAAATGCCTATCAGCACCTATATTTGAAATGCCTATCGGCAACCATATCTGGAATGCCTATCGGCACCTATATTTGAAATGCCTATCGGCTTCTATATCAGAAATGCCTATCGGCACCTATTTTTAAAATGCCAATCGGCAACTATATCTGAAATGCTTATCGGCACCTATATCTGAAATGCCTATCGACACCTATATCTGAAATGCCTATCGACACCTATATCTAAAATGCCTATCGACACCTATATCTGAAATGCCTATCGACACCTATATCTGAAATGCCTATCGACACCTATATCTGAAATGCCTATCGACACGTATATCTGAAATGCCAATCGACACCTATATCTGAAATGCCTATCGACACCTATTTTTGAAATGCCTATCGGAAACTACATCTGAAATGCCTATCAGCACCTATATTTGAAATGCCTATCGGCAACCATATCTCGAATGCCTATCGGCACCTATATTTGAAATGCCTATCGGCTTCTATATCTGAAATGCCTATCGGCACCTATTTTTAAAATGCCAATCGGCAACTATATCTGAAATGCCTATCGGCACCTATATCTGAAATGCCTATCGACACCTATATATGAAATGCCTATCGACACCTATATCTGAAATGCCTATCGACACCTATATCTGAAATGCCTATCGACACCTATATCTGAAATGCCTATCGACACCTATATCTTAAATGCCTATCGACACCTATATCTGAAATGCCTATCGACACCTATATCTGAAATGCCTATCGACACCTATATCTGAAATGCCTATCGACACCTATATCTGAAATGCCTATCGACACCTATATCTGAGATGCCTATCGACATCTATTTTTGAAATGCCTATCGGAAACTACATCTGAAATGCCTATCAGCACCTATATTTGAAATGCCTATCGGCAACCATATCTGGAATGCCTATCGGCACCTATATTTGAAATGCCTATCGGCTTCTATATCTGAAATGCCTATCGGCACCTATTTTTAAAATGCCAATTGGCAACTATATCTGAAATGCCTATCGGCACCTATATCTGAAATGCCTATCGACACCTATATCTGAAATGCCTATCGACACCTATATCTGAAATGCCTATCGACACCTATATCTGAAATGCCTATCGACACCTATATCTGAAATGCCTATCGACACCTATTTTTGAAATGCCTATGGGAAACTACATCTGAAATGCCTATCAGCACCTATATTTGAAATGCCTATCGGCAAACATATCTGGAATGCCTATCGGCACCTATATTTGAAATGCCTATCGGCTTCTATATCTGAAATGCCTGTCGGCACCTACTTTTAAAATGCCAAACGGCAACTATATCTGAAATGCCTATCGGCACCTATACCTGAAATGCCTATCGACACCTATATCTGAAATGCCTATCGACACCTATATCTGAAATGCCTATCGACACCTATATCTGAAATGCCTATCGACACCTATATCTGAAATGCCTATCGACACCTATATCTGAAATGCCTATCGACACCTATATCTGAAATGCCTATCGACACCTATATCTGAAATGCCTATCGACACCTATATCTGAAATGCCTATCGACACCTATTTTTGAAATGCCTATCGGAAACTACATCTGAAATGCCTATCAGCACCTATATTTGAAATGCCTATCGGCAACCATATCTGGAATGCCTATCGGCACCTATATTTGAAATGCCTATCGGCTTCTATATCAGAAATGCCTATCGGCACCTATTTTTAAAATGCCAATCGGCAACTATATCTGAAATGCCTATCGGCACCTATATCTGAAATGCCTATCGACACCTATATCTGAAATGCCTATCGACACCTATATCTGAAATGCCTATCGACACCTATATCTGAAATGCCTATCGACACCTATATCTGAAATGCCAATCGACACCTATATCTGAAATGCCTATCGACACCTATATCTGAAATGCCAATCGACACCTATATCTGAAATGCCTATCGACACCTATTTTTGAAATGCCTATCGGAAACTACATCTGAAATGCCTATCAGCACCTATATTTGAAATGCCTATCGGCAACCATATCTGGAATGCCTATCGGCACCTATATTTGAAATGCCTATCGGCTTCTATATCTGAAATGCCTATCGGCACCTATTTTTAAAATGCCAATCGGCAACTATATCTGAAATGCCTATCGGCACCTATATCTGAAATGCCTATCGACACCTATATATGAAATGCCTATCGACACCTATATCTGAAATGCCTATCGACACCTATATCTGAAATGCCTATAGACACCTATATCTGAAATGCCTATCGACACCTATATCTGAAATGCCTATCGACACCTATATCTGAAATGCCTATCGACACCTATATCTGAAATGCCTATCGACACCTATATCTGAGATGCCTATCGACACCTATTTTTGAAATGCCTATCGGAAACTACATCTGAAATGTTTATCAGCACCTATATTTGAAATGCCTATCGGCAACCATATCTGGAATGCCTATCGGCACCTATATTTGAAATGCCTATCGGCTTCTATATCTGAAATGCCTATCGGCACCTATTTTTAAAATGCCAATTGGCAACTATATCTGAAATGCCTATCGGCACCTATATCTGAAATGCCTATCGACACCTATATCTGAAATGCCTATCGACACCTATATCTGAAATGCCTATCGACACCTATATCTGAAATGCCTATCGACACCTATATCTGAAATGCCTATCGACACCTATTTTTGAAATGCCTATGGGAAACTACATCTGAAATGCCTATCAGCACCTATATTTGAAATGCCTATCGGCAACCATATCTGGAATGCCTATCAGCACCTATATTTGAAATGCCTATCGGCTTCTATATCTGAAATGCCTATCGGCACCTATTTTTAAAATGCCAATCGGCAACTATATCTGAAATGCCTATCGGCACCTATACCTGAAATGCCTATCGACACCTATATCTGAAATGCCTATCGACACCTATATCTGAAATGCCTATCGACACCTATATCTGAAATGCCTATCGACACCTATATCTGAAATGCCTATCGACACCTATATCTGAAATGCCTATCGACACCTATATCTGAAATGCCTATCGACACCTATATCTGAAATGCCTATCGACACCTATATCTGAAATGCCTATCGACACCTATTTTTGAAATGCCTATCGGAAACTACATCTGAAATGCCTATCAGCACCTATATTTGAAATGCCTATCGGCAACCATATCTGGAATGCCTATCGGCACCTATATTTGAAATGCCTATCGGCTTCTATATCTGAAATGCCTATCGGCACCTATTTTTAAAATGCCAATCGGCAACTATATCTGAAATGCCTATCGGCACCAATATCTGAAATGCCTATCGACACCTATATCTGAAATGCCTATCGACACCTATATCTGAAATGCCTATCGACACCTATATCTGAAATGCCTATCGACACCTATATCTGAAATGCCTATCGACACCTATATCTGAAATGCCAATCGACACCTATATCTGAAATGCCTAACGACACCTATTTTTGAAATGCCTATCGGAAACTACATCTGAAATGCCTATCAGCACCTATATTTGAAATGCCTATCGGCAACCATATCTGGAATGCCTATCGGCACCTATATTTGAAATGCCTATTGGCTTCTATATCTGAAATGCCTATCGGCACCTATTTTTAAAATGCCAATCGGCAACTATATCTGAAATGCCTATCGCCACCTATATCTGAAATGCCTATCGACACCTATATATGAAATGCCTATCGACACCTATATCTGAAATGCTATATCTGAAATGCCTATCGACACCTATATCTGAAATGCCTATCGACACCTATATCTGAAATGCCTATCGACACCTATATCTGAAATGCCTATCGACACCTATATCTGAAATGCCTATCGACACCTATATCTAAAATGCCTATCGACACCTATTTTTGAAATGCCTATCGGAAACTACATCTGAAATGCCTATCAGCACCTATATTTGAAATGCCTATCGGCAACCATATCTGGAATGCCTATCGGCACCTATATTTGAAATGCCTATCGGCTTCTATATCTGAAATGCCTATCGGCACCTATTTTTAAAATGCCAATCGGCAACTATATCTGAAATGCCTATCGGCACCTATATCTGAAATGCCTATCGACACCTATATCTGAAATGCCTATCGACACCTATATCTCAAATGCCTATCGACACCTATATCTGAAATGCCTATCGGCAACCATATCTGGAATGCCTATCGGCACCTATATTTGAAATGCCTATCGGCTTCTATATCTGAAATGCCTATCGGCACCTATTTTTAAACTGCCAATCGGCAACTATATCTGAAATGCCTATCGGCACCTATATCTGAAATGCCTATCGACACTTATATCTGAAATGCCTATCGACACCTATATCTGAAATGCCTATCGACACCTATATCTGAAATGCATATCGACACCTATATCTGAAATGCCTATCGACACCTATATCTGAAATGCCTATCGACACCTATATCTGAAATGCCTATCGACACCTATATCTGAAATGCCTATCGACACCTATATCTGAAATGCCTATCGACACCTATATCTGAAATGCCTATCGACACCTATATCTGAAATGCCTATCGACACCTTTATCTGAAATGCCTATCGACACCTATTTTTGAAATGCCTATCGGAAACTACATCTGAAATGCCTATCAGCACCTATATTTGAAATGCCTATCGGCAACCATATCTGGAATGCCTATCGGCACCTATATTTGAAATGCCTATCGGCTTCTATATCTGAAATGCCTATCGGCACCTATTTTTAAAATGCCAATCGGCAACTATATCTGAAATGCCTATCGGCACCTATATCTGAAATGCCTATCGACACCTATATCTGAAATGCCTATCGACACCTATATCTGAAATGCCTATCGACACCTATATCTGAAATGCCTATCGACACCTATATCTGAAATGCCTATCGACACCTATATCTGAAATGCCTATCGACACCTATATCTGAAATGCCTATCGACACCTATATCTGAAATGCCTATCGACACCTATTTTTGAAATGCCTATCGGAAACTACATCTGAAATGCCTATCAGCACCTATATTTGAAATGCCTATCGGCAACCATATCTGGAATGCCTATCGGCACCTATATTTGAAATGCCTATCGGCTTCTATATCTGAAATGCCTATCGGCACCTATTTTTAAAATGCCAATCGGCAACTATATCTGAAATGCCTATCGGCACCTATATCTGAAATGCCTATCGACACCTATATCTGAAATGCCTATCGACACCTATATCTGAAATGCTTATCGACACCTATATCTGAAATGCCTATCGACACCTATATCTGAAATGCCTATCGACACCTATATCTGAAATGCCTATCGACACCTATATCTGAAATGCCTATCGACACCTATATCTGAAATGCCTATCGACACCTATATCTGAAATGCCTATCGACATCTATTTTTGAAATGCCTATCGGAAACTACATCTGAAATGCCTATCAGCACCTATATTTGAAATGCCTATCGACACCTATATCTGAAATGCCTATCGACACCTATATCTGAAATGCTTATCGACACCTATATCTGAAATGCCTATCGACACCTATATCTGAAAAGACTATCGACACCTATATCTGAAATGCCTATCGACACCTATATCTGAAATGCCTATCGACACCTATTTTTGAAATGCCTATCGGAAACTACATCTGAAATGCCTATCAGCACCTATATTTGAAATGCCTATCGGCAACCATATCTGGAATGCCTATCGGCACCTATATTTGAAATGCCTATCGGCTTCTATATCTGAAATGCCTATCGGCACCTATTTTTAAAAAGCCAATCGGCAACTATATCTGAAATGCCTATCGGCACCTATATCTGAAATGCCTATCGACACCTATATCTGAAATGCCTATCGACACCTATATCTGAAATGCCTATCGACACCTATATCTGAAATGCCTATCGACACCTATATCTGAAATGCCTATCGACACCTATATCTGAAATGCCTATCGACACCTATATCTGAAATGCCTATCGACACCTATATCTGAAATGCCTATCGACACCTATTTTTGAAATGCCTATCGGAAACTACATCTGAAATGCCTATCAGCACCTATATTTGAAATGCCTATCGGCAACCATATCTGGAATGCCTATCGGCACCTATATTTGAAATGCCTATCGGCTTCTATATCTGAAATGCCTATCGGCTTTTTTTTTTAAACTGCCAATCGGCAACTATATCTGAAATGCCTATCGGCACCTATATCTGAAATGCCTATCGACACCTATATCTGAAATGCCTATCGACACCTATATCTGAAATGCCTATCGACACCTATATCTGAAATGCCTATCGACACCTATTTTTGAAATGCCTATCGGAAACTTCATCTGAAATGCCTATCAGCACCTATATTTGAAATGCCTATCGGCAACCATATCTGGAATGCCTATCGGCACCTATATTTGAAATGCCTATCGGCTTCTATATCTGAAATGCCTATCAGCAACTATTTTTAAAATGCCAATCGGCAATTATATCTGAAATGCCTATCGGCACCTATATCTGAAATGCCTATCGACACCTATATCTGAAATGCCTATCGACACCTATATCTGAAATGCCTATCGACACCTATATCTGAAATGCCTATCGACACCTATATCTGAAAAGCCTATCGACACCTATATCTGAAATGCCTATCGACACCTATATCTGAAATGCCTATCGACACCTATATCTGAAATGCCTATCGACACCTATTTTTAAAATGCCTATCGGAAACTACATCTGAAATGCCTATGAGCACCTATATTTGAAATGCCTACCGGCAACCATATCTGGAATGCCTATCGGCACCTATATTTGAAATGCCTATCGGCTTCTATATCTGAAATGCCTATCGGCACCTATTTTTAAAATGCCAATCGGCAACTATATCTGAAATGCCTATCGGCACCTATATCTGAAATGCCTATCGACACCTATATCTGAAATGCCTATCGACACCTATATCTGAAATGCCTATCGACACCTATATCTGAAATGCCTATCGACACCTATATCTGAAATGCCTATCGACACCTATATCTGAAATGCCTATCGACACCTATATCTGAAATGCCTATCGACACTTATATCTGAAATACCTATCGACACCTATTTTTGAAATGCCTATCGGAAACTACATCTGAAATGCCTATCAGCACCTATATTTGAAATGCCTATCGGCAACCATATCTGGAATGCCTATCGGCACCTATATTTGAAATGCCTATCGGCTTCTATATCTGAAATGCCTATCGGCACCTATTTTTAAAATGCCAATCGGCAACTATATCTGATATGCCTATCGGCACCTATATCTGAAATGCCTATCGACACCTATATCTGAAATGCCTATCGACACCTATATCTGAAATGCCTATCGACACCTATATCTGAAATGCCTATCGACACTTATATCTGAATTGCCTATCGACACCTATATCTGAAATGCCTATCGACACCTATATCTGAAATGCCTATCGACACCTATATCTGAAATGCCTATCGACACCTATATCTGAAATGCCTATCGACTCCTATTTTTGAAATGCCTATCGGAAACTACATCTGAAATGCCTATCAGCACCTATATTTGAAATGCCTATCGACACCTATATCTGAAATGCCTATCGACACCTATATCTGAAATGCCTATCGACACCTATATCTGAAATGCCTATCGACATCTATATCTGAAATGCCTATCGACACCTATATCTGAAATGCCTATCGACACCTATATCTGAAATGCCTATCGACACCTATTTTTGAAATGCCTATCGGAAACTACATCTGAAATGCCTATCAGCACCTATATTTGAAATGCCTATCGGCAACCATATCTGGAATGCCTATCGGCACTTATATTTGAAATGCCTATCGGCTTCTATATCTGAAATGCCTATCGGCTCCTATTTTTAAAATGCCAATCGGCAACTACTTCTGAAATGCCTATCGGCACCTATATCTGAAATGCCTATCGACACCTTTATCTGAAATGCCTATCGACACCTATATCTGAAATGCCTATCGACACCTATATCTGAAATGCCTATCGACACCTATATCTAAAATGCCTATCGACACCTATTTTTGAAATGCCTATCGGAAACTACATCTGAAATGCCTATCAGCACCTATATTTGAAATGCCTATCGGCAACCATATCTGGAATGCCTATCGGCACCTATATTTGAAATGCCTATCGGCTTCTATATCTGAAATGCCTATCGGCACCTATTTTTAAAATGCCAATCGGCAACTATATCTGAAATGCCTATCGGCACCTATATCTGAAATGCCTATCGACACCTATATCTGAAATGCCTATCGACACCTATATCTGAAATGCCTATCGACACCTATATCTGAAATGCCTATCGACACCTATATCTGAAATGCCTATCGACACCTATATCTGAAATGCCTATCGACACCTATATATGAAATGCCTATCGACACCTATTTTTGAAATGCCTATCGGAAACTACATCTGAAATGCCTATCAGCACCTATATTTGAAATGCCTATCGGCAACCATATCTGGAATGCCTATCGGCACTTATATTTGAAATGCCTATCGGCTTCTATATCTGAAATGCCTATCGGCACCTATTTTTAAAATGCCAATCGGCAACTATATCCGAAATGCCTATCGGCACCTATATCTGAAATGCCTATCGACACCTATATCTGAAATGCCTATCGACACCTATATCTGAAATGCCTATCGACACCTATATCTGAAATGCCTATCGACACCTATATCTGAAATGCCTATCGACACCTATATCTGAAATGCCTATCGACACCTATATCTGAAATGCCTATCGACTACTATATCTAAAATGCCTATCGACACCTATTTTTGAAATGCCTATCGGAAACTACATCTGAAATGCCTATCAGCACCTATATTTGAAATGCCTATCGGCAACCATATCTGGAATGCCTATCGGCACCTATATTTGAAATGCCTATCGGCTTCTATATCTGAAATGCCTATCAGCACCTATTTTTAAAATGCCAATCGGCAACTATATCTGAAATGCCTATCGGCACCTATATCTGAAATGCCTATCGACACCTATATCTGAAATGCCTATCGACACCTATATCTGAAATGCCTATCGACACCTATATCTGAAATGCCTATCGACACCTATATCTGAAATGCCTATCGACACCTATATCTGAAATGCCTATCGACACCTATATCTGAAATGCCTATCGACACATATATCTGAAATGCCTATCGACACCTATTTTTGAAATGCCTATCGGAAACTACATCTGAAATGCCTATCAGCACCTATATTTGAAATGCCTATCGGCAACCATATCTGGAATGCCTATAGGCACCTATATTTGAAATGCCTATCGGCTTCTATATCTGAAATGCCTATCGACACCTATATCTGAAATGCCTATCGACACCTATATCTGAAATGCCTATCGACACCTATATCTGAAATGCCTATCGACACCTATATCTGAAATGCCTATCGACACCTATATCTGAAATGCCTATCGACACCTATATCTGAAATGCCTATCGACACCTATATCTGAAATGCCTATCGACACCTATTTTTGAAATGCCTATCGGAAACTACATCTGAAATGCCTATCAGCACCTATATTTGAAATGCCTATCGGCAACCATATCTGGAATGCCTATCGGCACCTATATTTGAAATGCCTATCGGCTTCTATATCTGAAATGCCTATCGGCACCTATTTTTAAAATGCCAATCGGCAATTATATCTGAAATGCCTATCGGCACCTATATCTGAAATGCCTATCGACACCTATATCTGAAATGCCTATTGACACCTATATCTAAAATGCCTATCGACACCTATATCTGAAATGCCTATCGACACCTATATCTGAAATGCCTATCGGCACCTATATCTGAAATGCCTATCGACACCAATATCTGAAATGCCTATCGACACCTATATCTGAAATGCCTATCGACACCTATTTTTGAAATGCCTATCGGAAACTACATCTGAAATGCCTATCAGCACCTATATTTGAAATGCCTATCGGCAACCATATCTGGAATGCCTATCGGCACCTATATTTGAAATGCCTATCGGCTTCTATATCTGAAATGCCTATCGGCACCTATTTTTAAAATGCCAATCGGCAACTATATCTGAAATGCCTATCGGCACCTATATCTGAAATGCCTATCGACTCCTATATCTGAAATGCCTATCGACACCTATATCTGAAATGCCTATCGACACCTATATCTGAAATGCCTATCGACACCTATATCTGAAATGCCTATCGACACCTATATCTGAAATGCCTATCGACACCTATATCTGAAATGCCTATCGACACCTATATCTGAAATGCCTATCGACACCTATTTTTGAAATGCCTATCGGAAACTACATCTGAAATGCCTATCAGCACCTATATTTGAAATGCCTATCGGCAACCATATCTGGAATGCCTATCGGCACCTATATTTGAAATGCCTATCGGCTTCTATATCTGAAATGCCTATCGGCACCTATTTTCAAAATGCCAATCGGCAACTATATCTGAAATGCCTATCGGCACCTATATCTGAAATGCCTATCGACACCTATATCTGAAATGCCTATCGACACCTATATCTGAAATGCCTATCGACACCTATATCTGAAATGCCTATCGACACCTATATCTGAAATGCCTATCGACACCTATATCTGAAATGCCTATCGACACCTATATCTGAAATGCCTATCGACACCTATATCTGAAATGCCTATCGACACCTATATCTGAAATGCCTATCGACACCTATATCTGAAATGCCTATCGACTCCTATTTTTGAAATGCCTATCGGAAACTACATCTGAAATGCCTATCAGCACCTATATTTGAAATGCCTATCGAAACCTATATCTAAAATGCCTATCGACACCTATATCTGAAATGCCTATCGACACCTATATCTGAAATGCCTATCGACATCTATATCTGAAATGCCTATCGACACCTATATCTGAAATGCCTATCGACACCTATATCTGAAATGCCTATCGACACCTATTTTTGAAATGCCTATCGGAAACTACATCTGAAATGCCTATCAGCACCTATATTTGAAATGCCTATCGGCAACCATATCTGGAATGCCTATCGGCACTTATATTTGAAATGCCTATCGGCTTCTATATCTGAAATGCCTATCGGCTCCTATTTTTAAAATGCCAATCGGCAAATACTTCTGAAATGCCTATCGGCACCTATATCTGAAATGCCTATCGACACCTTTATCTGAAATGCCTATCGACACCTATATCTGAAATGCCTATCGACACATATATCTGAAATGCCTATCGACACCTATATCTGAAATGCCTATCGACACCTATATCTAAAATGCCTATCGACACCTATTTTTGAAATGCCTATCGGAAACTACATCTGAAATGCCTATCAGCATCTATATTTGAAATGCCTATCGGCAACCATATCTGGAATGCCTATCGGCACCTATATTTGAAATGCCTATCGGCTTCTATATCTGAAATGCCTATCGGCACCTATTTTTAAAATGCCAATCGGCAACTATATCTGAAATGCCTATCGGCACCTATATCTGAAATGCCTATCGACACCTATATCTGAAATGCCTATCGACACCTATATCTGAAATGCCTATCGACACCTATATCTGAAATGCCTATCGACACCTATATCTGAAATGCCTATCGACACCTATATCTGAAATGCCTATCGACACCTATATCTGAAATGCCTATCGACACCTATATCTGAAATGCCTATCGACACCTATATCTAAAATGCCTATCGACACCTATTTTTGAAATGCCTATCGGAAACTACATCTGAAATGCCTATCAGCACCTATATTTGAAATGCCTATCGGCAACCATTACTGGAATGCCTATCGGCACCTATATTTGAAATGCCTATCGGCTTCTATATCTGAAATGCCTATCGGCACCTATTTTTAAAATGCCAATCGGCAACTATATCTGAAATGCCTATCGGCACCTATATCTGAAATGCCTATCGACACCTATATCTGAAATGCCTATCGACACCTATATCTGAAATGCCTATCGACACCTATATCTGAAATGCCTATCGACACCTATATCTGAAATGCCTATCGACACCTATATCTGAAATGCCTATCGACACCTATATCTGAAATGCCTATCGACACCTATTTTTGAAATGCCTATCGGAAACTACATCTGAAATGCCTATCAGCACCTATATTTGAAATGCCTATCGGCAACCATATCTGGAATGCCTATCGGCACTTATATTTGAAATGCCTATCGGCTTCTATATCTGAAATGCCTATCGGCACCTATTTTTAAAATGCCAATCGGCAACTATATCCGAAATGCCTATCGGCACCTATATCTGAAATGCCTATCGACACCTATATCTGAAATGCCTATCGACACCTATATCTGAAATGCCTATCGACACCTATATCTGAAATGCCTATCGACACCTATATCTGAAATGCCTATCAACACCTATATCTGAAATGCCTATCGACACCTATATCTGAAATGCCTATCGACACCTATATCTGAAATGCCTATCGACACCTATTTTTGAAATGCCTATCGGAAACTACATCTGAAATGCCTATCAGCACCTATATTTGAAATGCCTATCGGCAACCATATCTGGAATGCCTATAGGCACCTATATTTGAAATGCCTATCGGCTTCTATATCTGAAATGCCTATCGACACCTATATCTGAAATGCCTATCGACACCTATATCTGAAATGCCTATCGACACCTATATCTGAAATGCCTATCGACACCTATATCTGAAATGCCTATCGACACCTATATCTGAAATGCCTATCGACACCTATATTTGAGATGCCTATCGACACCTATTTTTGAAATGCCTATCGGAAACTACATCTGAAATGCCTATCAGCACCTATATTTGAAATGCCTATCGGCACCTATATTTGAAATGCCTATCGGCTTCTATATCTGAAATGCCTATCGGCACCTATTTTTAAAATGCCAATCGGCAACTATATCTGAAATGCCTATCGGCACCTATATCTGAAATGCCTATCGACTCCTATATCTGAAATGCCTATCGACACCTATATCTGAAATGCCTATCGACACCTATATCTGAAATGCCTATCGACACCTATATCTGAAATGCCTATCGACACCTATATCTGAAATGCCTATCGACACCTATATCTGAAATGCCTATCGACACCTATATCTGAAATGCCTATCGACACCTATTTTTGAAATGCCTATCGGAAACTACATCTGAAATGCCTATCGGAAACTACATCTGAAATGCCTATCAGCACCTATATTTGAAATGCCTATCGGCAACCATATCTGGAATTCCTATTGGCACCTATATTTGAAATGCCTATCGGCTTCTATATCTGAAATGCCTATCGGCACCTATTTTTAAAATGCCAATCGGCAACTATATCTGAAATGCCTATCGGCACCTATATCTGAAATGCCTATCGACACCTATATCTGAAATGCCTATCGACACCTATATCTGAAATGCCTATCGACACCTATATCTGAAATGCCTATCGACACCTATATCTGAAATGCCTATCGACACCTATATCTGAAATGCCTATCGACACCTATATCTGAAATGCCTAACGACACCTATATCTGAAATGCCTATCGACACCTATATCTGAAATGCCTATCGACACCTATTTTTGAAATGCCTATCGGAAACTACATCTGAAATGCCTATCAGCACCTATATTTGGAATGCCTATCGGCAACCATATCTGGAATGCCTATCGGCACCTATATTTGAAATGCCTATCGGCTTCTATATCTGAAATGCCTATCGGCACCTATTTTTAAAATGCCAATCGGCAACTATATCTGAAATGCCTATCGACACCTATATCTGAAATGCCTATCCACACCTATTTTTGAAATGCCTATCGGAAACTACATCTGAAATGCCTATCGACACCTATATCTGAAATGCCTATCGAAACCTATATCTGAAATGCCTAACGACACCTATATCTGAAATGCCTATCGACACCTATATCTGAAATGCCTATCGACACCTATTTTTGAAATGCCTATCGGAAACTACATCTGAAATGCCTATCAGCACCTATATTTGAAATGCCTATCGGCAACCATATCTGGAATGCCTATTGGCACCTATATTTGAAATGCCTATCGGCTTCTATATCTGAAATGCCTATCGGCACCTATTTTTAAAATGCCAATCGGCAACTATATCTGAAATGCCTATCGACACCTATATCTGAAATGCCTATCGACTCCTATATCTGAAATGCCTATCGACACCTATATCTGAAATGCCTATCGACACCTATATCTGAAATGCCTATCCACACCTATTTTTGAAATGCCTATCGAAAACTACATCTGAAATTCCTATCAGCACCTATATTTGAAATGCCTATCGGCAACCATATCTGGAATGCCTATCGGCACCTATATTTGAAATGCCTATCGGCTTCTATATCTGAAATGCCTATCGGCACCTATTTTTAAAATTCCAATCGGCAACTATATCTGAAATGCCTATCGGCACCTATATCTGAAATGCCTATCGACTCCTATATCTGAAATGCCTATCGACACCTATATCTGAAATGCCTATCGACACCTATATCTGAAATGCCTATCGACACCTATATCTGAATTGCCTATCGACACCTATATCTGAAATGCCTATCGACACCTATATCTGAAATGCCTATCGACACCTATATCTGAAATGCCTATCGACACCTTTATCTGAAATGCCTATCGACACCTATTTTTGAAATGCCTATCGGAAACTACATCTGAAATGCCTATCAGCACCTATATTTGAAATGCCTATCGGCAACCATATCTGGAATGCCTATCGGCACCTATATTTGAAATGCCTATCGGCTTCTATATCTGAAATGCCTATCGGCACCTATTTTTAAAATGCCAATCGGCAACTATATCTGAAATGCCTATCGGCACCTATATCTGAAATGCCTATCGACACCTATATCTGAAATGCCTATCGACACCTATATCTGAAATGCCTATCGACACCTATATCTGAAATGCCTATCGACACCTATATCTGAAATGCCTATCGACACCTATATCTGAAATGCCTATCGACACCTATATCTGAAATGCCTATCGACACCTATTTTTGAAATGCCTATCGGAAACTACATCTGAAATGCCTATCAGCACCTATATTTGAAATGCCTATCGGCAACCATATCTGGAATGCCTATCGGCACCTATATTTGAAATGCCTATCGGCTTCTATATCTGAAATGCCTATCGGCACCTATTTTTAAAATGCCAATCGGCACCTATATCTGAAATGCCTATCGGCACCTATATCTGAAATGCCTATCGACACCTATATCTGAAATGCCTATCGACACCTATATCTGAAATGCCTATCGACACCTATATCTGAAATGCCTATCGACACCTATATCTGAAATGCCTATCGACACCTATATCTGAAATGCCTATCGACACCTATATCTGAAATGCCTATCGACACCTATATCTGAAATGCCTATCGACACCTATATCTGAAATGCCTATCGACATCTATTTTTGAAATGCCTATCGGAAACTACATCTGAAATGCCTATCAGCACCTATATTTGAAATGCCTATCGACACCTATATCTGAAATGCCTATCGACACCTATATCTGAAATGCTTATCGACACCTATATCTGAAATGCCTATCGACACCTATATCTGAAAAGCCTATCGACACCTATATCTGAAATGCCTATCGACACCTATATCTGAAATGCCTATCGACACCTATTTTTGAAATGCCTATCGGAAACTACATCTGAAATGCCTATCAGCACCTATATTTGAAATGCCTATCGGCAACCATATCTGGAATGCCTATCGGCACCTATATTTGAAATGCCTATCGGCTTCTATATCTGAAATGCCTATCGGCACCTATTTTTAAAAAGCCAATCGGCAACTATATCTGAAATGCCTATCGGCACCTATATCTGAAATGCCTATCGACACCTATATCTGAAATGCCTATCGACACCTATATCTGAAATGCCTATCGACACCTATATCTGAAATGCCTATCGACACCTATATCTGAAATGCCTATCGACACCTATATCTGAAATGCCTATCGACACCTATATCTGAAATGCCTATCGACACCTATTTTTGAAATGCCTATCGGAAACTACATCTGAAATGCCTATCAGCACCTATATTTGAAATGCCTATCGGCAACCATATCTGGAATGCCTATCGGCACCTATATTTGAAATGCCTATCGGCTTCTATATCTGAAATGCCTATCGGCACCTATTTTTAAACTGCCAATCGGCAACTATATCTGAAATGCCTATCGGCACCTATATCTGAAATGCCTATCGACACCTATATCTGAAATGCCTATCGACACCTATATCTGAAATGCCTATCGACACCTATATCTGAAATGCCTATCGACACCTATATCTGAAATGCCTATCGACACCTATATCTGAAATGCCTATCGACACCTATATCTGAAATGCCTATCGACACCTATTTTTGAAATGCCTATCGGAAACTTCATCTGAAATGCCTATCAGCACCTATATTTGAAATGCCTATCGGCAACCATATCTGGAATGCCTATCGGCACCTATATTTGAAATGCCTATCGGCTTCTATATCTGAAATGCCTATCAGCAACTATTTTTAAAATGCCAATCGGCAATTATATCTGAAATGCCTATCGGCACCTATATCTGAAATGCCTATCGACACCTATATCTGAAATGCCTATCGACACCTATATCTGAAATGCCTATCGACACCTATATCTGAAATGCCTATCGACACCTATATCTGAAAAGCCTATCGACACCTATATCTGAAATGCCTATCGACACCTATATCTGAAATGCCTATCGACACCTATATCTGAAATGCCTATCGACACCTATTTTTAAAATGCCTATCGGAAACTACATCTGAAATGCCTATCAGCACCTATATTTGAAATGCCTATCGGCAACCATATCTGGAATGCCTATCGGCACCTATATTTGAAATGCCTATCGGCTTCTATATCTGAAATGCCTATCGGCACCTATTTTTAAAATGCCAATCGGCAACTATATCTGAAATGCCTATCGGCACCTATATCTGAAATGCCTATCGACACCTATATCTGAAATGCCTATCGACACCTATATCTGAAATGCCTATCGACACCTATATCTGAAATGCCTATCGACACCTATATCTGAAATGCCTATCGACACCTATATCTGAAATGCCTATCGACACCTATATCTGAAATGCCTATCGACACCTATATCTGAAATGCCTATCGACACCTATATCTGAAATGCCTATCGACACCTATTTTTGAAATGCCTATCGGAAACTACATCTGAAATGCCTATCAGCACCTATATTTGAAATGCCTATCGGCAACCATATCTGGAATGCCTATCGGCACCTATATTTGAAATGCCTATCGGCTTCTATATCTGAAATGCCTATCGGCACCTATTTTTAAACTGCCAATCGGCAACTATATCTGAAATGCCTATCGGCACCTATATCTGAAATGCCTATCGACACCTATATCTGAAATGCCTATCGACACCTATATCTGAAATGCCTATCGACACCTATATCTGAAATGCCTATCGACACCTATATCTGAAATGCCTATCGACACCTATTTTTGAAATGCCTATCGGAAACTACAACTGAAATGCCTATCAGCACCTATATTTGAAATGCCTATCGGCAACCATATCTGGAATGCCTATAGGCACCTATATTTGAAATGCCTATCGGCTTCTATATCTGAAATGCCTATCGACACCTATATCTGAAATGCCTATCGACACCTATATCTGAAATGCCTATCGACACCTATATCTGAAATGCCTATCGACACCTATATCTGAAATGCCTATCGACACCTATATCTGAAATGCCTATCGACACCTATATTTGAGATGCCTATCGACACCTATTTTTGAAATGCCTATCGGAAACTACATCTGAAATGCCTATCAGCACCTATATTTGAAATGCCTATCGGCACCTATATTTGAAATGCCTATCGGCTTCTATATCTGAAATGCCTATCGGCACCTATTTTTAAAATGCCAATCGGCAACTATAAATGAAATGCCTATCGGCACCTATATCTGAAATGCCTATCGACTCCTATATCTGAAATGCCTATCGACACCTATATCTGAAATGCCTATCGACACCTATATCTGAAATGCCTATCGACACCTATATCTGAAATGCCTATCGACACCTATATCTGAAATGCCTATCGACACCTATATCTGAAATGCCTATCGACACCTATATCTGAAATGCCTATCGACACCTATTTTTGAAATGCCTATCGGAAACTACATCTTAAATGCCTATCGGAAACTACATCTGAAATGCCTATCAGCACCTATATTTGAAATGCCTATCGGCAACCATATCTGGAATGCCTATTGGCACCTATATTTGAAATGCCTATCGGCTTCTATATCTGAAATGCCTATCGGCACCTATTTTTAAAATGCCAATCGGCAACTATATCTGAAATGCCTATCGGCACCTATATCTGAAATGCCTATCGACACCTATATCTGAAATGCCTATCGACACCTATATCTGAAATGCCTATCGACACCTATATCTGAAATGCCTATCGACACCTATATCTGAAATGCCTATCGACACCTATATCTGAAATGCCTATCGACACCTGTATCTGAAATGCCTAACGACACCTATATCTGAAATGCCTATCGACACCTATATCTGAAATGCCTATCGACACCTATTTTTGAAATGCCTATCGGAAACTACATCTGAAATGCCTATCAGCACCTATATTTGGAATGCCTATCGGCAACCATATCTGGAATGCCTATCGGCACCTATATTTGAAATGCCTATCGGCTTCTATATCTGAAATGCCTATCGGCACCTATTTTTAAAATGCCAATCGGCAACTATATCTGAAATGCCTATCGACACCTATATCTGAAATGCCTATCCACACCTATTTTTGAAATGCCTATCGGAAACTACATCTGAAATGCCTATCGACACCTATATCTGAAATGCCTATCGAAACCTATATCTGAAATGCCTAACGACACCTATATCTGAAATGCCTATCGACACCTATATCTGAAATGCCTATCGACACCTATTTTTGAAATGCCTATCGGAAACTACATCTGAAATGCCTATCAGCACCTATATTTGAAATGCCTATCGGCAACCATATCTGGAATGCCTATTGGCACCTATATTTGAAATGCCTATCGGCTTCTATATCTGAAATGCCTATCGGCACCTATTTTTAAAATGCCAATCGGCAACTATATCTGAAATGCCTATCGACACCTATATCTGAAATGCCTATCGACTCCTATATCTGAAATGCCTATCGACACCTATATCTGAAATGCCTATCGACACCTATATCTGAAATGCCTATCCACACCTATTTTTGAAATGCCTATCGAAAACTACATCTGAAATTCCTATCAGCACCTATATTTGAAATGCCTATCGGCAACCATATCTGGAATGCCTATCGGCACCTATATTTGAAATGCCTATCGGCTTCTATATCTGAAATGCCTATCGGCACCTATTTTTAAAATTCCAATCGGCAACTATATCTGAAATGCCTATCGGCACCTATATCTGAAATGCCTATCGACTCCTATATCTGAAATGCCTATCGACACCTATATCTGAAATGCCTATCGACACCTATATCTGAAATGCCTATCGACACCTATATCTGAATTGCCTATCGACACCTATATCTGAAATGCCTATCGACACCTATATTTGAAATGCCTATCGACACCTATATCTGAAATGCCTATCGACACCTTTATCTGAAATGCCTATCGACACCTATTTTTGAAATGCCTATCGGAAACTACATCTGAAATGCCTATCAGCACCTATATTTGAAATGCCTATCGGCAACCATATCTGGAATGCCTATCGGCACCTATATTTGAAATGCCTATCGGCTTCTATATCTGAAATGCCTATCGGCACCTATTTTTAAAATGCCAATCGGCAACTATATCTGAAATGCCTATCGGCACCTATATCTGAAATGCCTATCGACACCTATATCTGAAATGCCTATCGACACCTATATCTGAAATGCCTATCGACACCTATATCTGAAATGCCTATCGACACCTATATCTGAAATGCCTATCGACACCTATATCTGAAATGCCTATCGACACCTATATCTGAAATGCCTATCGACACCTATTTTTGAAATGCCTATCGGAAACTACATCTGAAATGCCTATCAGCACCTATATTTGAAATGCCTATCGGCAACCATATCTGGAATGCCTATCGGCACCTATATTTGAAATGCCTATCGGCTTCTATATCTGAAATGCCTATCGGCACCTATTTTTAAAATGCCAATCGGCAACTATATCTGAAATGTCTATCGGCACCTATATCTGAAATGCCTATCGACACCTATATCTGAAATGCCTATCGACACCTATATCTGAAATGCCTATCGACACCTATATCTGAAATGCCTATCGACACCTATATCTGAAATGCCTATCGACACCTATATCTGAAATGCCTATCGACACCTATATCTGAAATGCCTATCGACACCTATATCTGAAATGCCTATCGACACCTATATCTGAAATGCCTATCGACATCTATTTTTGAAATGCCTATCGGAAACTACATCTGAAATGCCTATCAGCACCTATATTTGAAATGCCTATCGACACCTATATCTGAAATGCCTATCGACACCTATATCTGAAATGCTTATCGACACCTATATCTGAAATGCCTATCGACACCTATATCTGAAAAGCCTATCGACACCTATATCTGAAATGCCTATCGACACCTATATCTGAAATGCCTATCGACACCTATTTTTGAAATGCCTATCGGAAACTACATCTGAAATGCCTATCAGCACCTATATTTGAAATGCCTATCGGCAACCATATCTGGAATGCCTATCGGCACCTATATTTGAAATGCCTATCGGCTTCTATATCTGAAATGCCTATCGGCACCTATTTTTAAAAAGCCAATCGGCAACTATATCTGAAATGCCTATCGGCACCTATATCTGAAATGCCTATCGACACCTATATCTGAAATGCCTATCGACACCTATATCTGAAATGCCTATCGACACCTATATCTGAAATGCCTATCGACACCTATATCTGAAATGCCTATCGACACCTATATCTGAAATGCCTATCGACACCTATATCTGAAATGCCTATCGACACCTATATCTGAAATGCCTATCGACACCTATTTTTGAAATGCCTATCGGAAACTACATCTGAAATGCCTATCAGCACCTATATTTGAAATGCCTATCGGCAACCATATCTGGAATGCCTATCGGCACCTATATTTGAAATGCCTATCGGCTTCTATATTTGAAATGCCTATCGGCACCTATTTTTAAACTGCCAATCGGCAACTATATCTGAAATGCCTATCGGCACCTATATCTGAAATGCCTATCGACACCTATATCTGAAATGCCTATCGACACCTATATCTGAAATGCCTATCGACACCTATATCTGAAATGCCTATCGACACCTATATCTGAAATGCCTATCGACACCTATATCTGAAATGCCTATCGACACCTATATCTGAAATGCCTATCGACACCTATTTTTGAAATGCCTATCGGAAACTTCATCTGAAATGCCTATCAGCACCTATATTTGAAATGCCTATCGGCAACCATATCTGGAATGCCTATCGGCACCTATATTTGAAATGCCTATCGGCTTCTATATCTGAAATGCCTATCAGCAACTATTTTTAAAATGCCAATCGGCAATTATATCTGAAATGCCTATCGGCACCTATATCTGAAATGCCTATCGACACCTATATCTGAAATGCCTATCGACACCTATATCTGAAATGCCTATCGACACCTATATCTGAAATGCCTATCGACACCTATATCTGAAAAGCCTATCGACACCTATATCTGAAATGCCTATCGACACCTATATCTGAAATGCCTATCGACACCTATATCTGAAATGCCTATCGACACCTATTTTTAAAATGCCTATCGGAAACTACATCTGAAATGCCTATCAGCACCTATATTTGAAATGCCTATCGGCAACCATATCTGGAATGCCTATCGGCACCTATATTTGAAATGCCTATCGGCTTCTATATCTGAAATGCCTATCGGCACCTATTTTTAAAATGCCAATCGGCAACTATATCTGAAATGCCTATCGGCACCTATATCTGAAATGCCTATCGACACCTATATCTGAAATGCCTATCGACACCTATATCTGAAATGCCTATCGACACCTATATCTGAAATGCCTATCGACACCTATATCTGAAATGCCTATCGACACCTATATCTGAAATGCCTATCGACACCTATATCTGAAATGCCTATCGACACTTATATCTGAAATACCTATCGACACCTATTTTTGAAATGCCTATCGGAAACTACATCTGAAATGCCTATCAGCACCTATATTTGAAATGCCTATCGGCAACCATATCTGGAATGCCTATCGGCACCGATATTTGAAATGCCTATCGGCTTCTATATCTGAAATGCCTATCGGCACCTATTTTTAAAATGCCAATCGGCAACTATATCTGATATGCCTATGGGCACCTATATCTGAAATGCCTATCGACACCTATATCTGAAATGCCTATCGACACCTATATCTGAAATGCCTATCGACACCTATATCTGAAATGCCTATCGACACTTATATCTGAATTGCCTATCGACACCTATATCTGAAATGCCTATCGACACCTATATCTGAAATGCCTATCGACGCCTATATCTGAAATGCCTATCGACGCCTATATCTGAAATGCCTATCGACTCCTATTTTTGAAATGCCTATCGGAAACTACATCTGAAATGCCTATCAGCACCTATATTTGAAATGCCTATCGACACCTATATCTGAAATGCCTATCGACACCTATATCTGAAATGCCTATCGACACCTATATCTGAAATGCCTATCGACATCTATATCTGAAATGCCTATCGACACCTATATCTGAAATGCCTATCGACACCTATATCTGAAATGCCTATCGCACCTATTTTTGAAATGCCTATCGGAAACTACATCTGAAATGCCTATCAGCACCTATATTTGAAATGCCTATCGGCAACCATATCTGGAATGCCTATCGGCACTTATATTTGAAATGCCTATCGGCTTCTATATCTGAAATGCCTATCGGCTCCTATTTTTAAAATGCCAATCGGCAACTACTTCTGAAATGCCTATCGGCACCTATATCTGAAATGCCTATCGACACCTTTATCTGAAATGCCTATCGACACCTATATCTGAAATGCCTATCGACACCTATATCTGAAATGCCTATCGACACCTATATCTGAAATGCCTATCGACACCTATATCTGAAATGCCTATCGACACCTATATCTGAAATGCCTATCGACACCTATATCTGAAATGCCTATCGACACCTATATCTAAAATGCCTATCGACACCTATTTTTGAAATGCCTATCGGAAACTACATCTGAAATGCCTATCAGCATCTATATTTGAAATGCCTATCGGCAACCATATCTGGAATGCCTATCGGCACCTATATTTGAAATGCCTATCGGCTTCTATATCTGAAATGCCTATCGGCACCTATTTTTAAAATGCCAATCGGCAACTATATCTGAAATGCCTATCGGCACCTATATCTGAAATGCCTATCGACACCTATATCTGAAATGCCTATCGACACCTATATCTGAAATGCCTATCGACACCTATATCTGAAATGCCTATCGACACCTATATCTGAAATGCCTATCGACACCTATATCTGAAATGCCTATCGACACCTATATATGAAATGCCTATCGACACCTATTTTTGAAATGCCTATCGGAAACTACATCTGAAATGCCTATCAGCACCTATATTTGAAATGCCTATCGGCAACCATATCTGGAATGCCTATCGGCACTTATATTTGAAATGCCTATCGGCTTCTATATCTGAAATGCCTATCGGCACCTATTTTTAAAATGCCAATCGGCAACTATATCCGAAATGCCTATCGGCACCTATATCTGAAATGCCTATCGACACCTATATCTGAAATGCCTATCGACACCTATATCTGAAATGCCTATCGACACCTATATCTGAAATGCCTATCGACACCTATATCTGAAATGCCTATCGACACCTATATCTGAAATGCCTATCGACACCTATATCTGAAATGCCTATCGACACCTATATCTAAAATGCCTATCGACACCTATTTTTGAAATGCCTATCGGAAACTACATCTGAAATGCCTATCAGCACCTATATTTGAAATGCCTATCGGCAACCATATCTGGAATGCCTATCGGCACCTATATTTGAAATGCCTATCGGCTTCTATATCTGAAATGCCTATCAGCACCTATTTTTAAAATGCCAATCGGCAACTATATCTGAAATGCCTATCGGCACCTATATCTGAAATGCCTATCGACACCTATATCTGAAATGCCTATCGACACCTATATCTGAAATGCCTATCGACACCTATATCTGAAATGCCTATCGACACCTATATCTGAAATGCCTATCGACACCTATATCTGAAATGCCTATCGACACCTATATCTGAAATGCCTATCGACACCTATATCTGAAATGCCGATCGACACCTATTTTTGAAATGCCTATCGGAAACTACATCTGAAATGCCTATCAGCACCTATATTTGAAATGCCTATCGGCAACCATATCTGGAATGCCTATCGGCACCTATATTTGAAATGCCTATCGGCTTCTATATCTGAAATGCCTATCGGCACCTATTTTTAAACTGCCAATCGGCAACTATATCTGAAATGCCTATCGGCACCTATATCTGAAATGCCTATCGACACCTATATCTGAAATGCCTATTGACACATATATCTGAAATGCCTATCGACACCTATATCTGAAATGCCTATCGACACCTATATCTGAAATGCCTATCGACACCTATATCTGAAATGCCTATCGACACCTATATCTGAAATGCCTATCGACACATATATCTGAAATGCCTATCGACACCTATTTTTGAAATGCCTATCGGAAACTACATCTGAAATGCCTATCAGCACCTATATTTGAAATGCCTATCGGCAACCATATCTGGAATGCCTATAGGCACCTATATTTGAAATGCCTATCGGCTTCTATATCTGAAATGCCTATCGACACCTATATCTGAAATGCCTATCGACACCTATATCTGAAATGCCTATCGACACCTATATCTGAAATGCCTATCGACACCTATATCTGAAATGCCTATCGACACCTATATCTGAAATGCCTATCGACACCTATATCTGAAATGCCTATCGACACCTATATCTGAAATGCCTATCGACACCTATTTTTGAAATGCCTATCGGAAACTACATCTGAAATGCCTATCAGCACCTATATTTGAAATGCCTATCGGCAACCATATCTGGAATGCCTATCGGCACCTATATTTGAAATGCCTATCGGCTTCTATATCTGAAATGCCTATCGGCACCTATTTTTAAAATGCCAATCGGCAATTATATCTGAAATGCCTATCGGCACCTATATCTGAAATGCCTATCGACACCTATATCTGAAATGCCTATTGACACCTATATCTGAAATGCCTATCGACACCTATATCTGAAATGCCTATCGACACCTATATCTGAAATGCCTATCGGCACCTATATCTGAAATGCCTATCGACACCAATATCTGAAATGCCTATCGACACCTATATCTGAAATGCCTATCGACACCTATTTTTGAAATGCCTATCGGAAACTACATCTGAAATGCCTATCAGCACCTATATTTGAAATGCCTATCGGCAACCATATCTGGAATGCCTTCGGCACCTATATTTGAAATGCCTATCGGCTTCTATATCTGAAATGCCTATCGGCACCTATTTTTAAAATGCCAATCGGCAACTATATCTGAAATGCCTATCGGCACCTATATCTGAAATGCCTATCGACTCCTATATCTGAAATGCCTATCGAC